>CAUYRH010100994.1:0-27398 GCA_963574655.1 Perodicticus potto
CCTTGTGGTGGCAAAACAGCTGCAGCAGCCCCAGGCACACCATGCTCAAACAACAGTGCCCAGGGCCCTTGAGAGAGTGGGCTTCTTGCTCCTGCTGCTCTTTTTTTTTTTTTTTTTTTTTTTTGAGACAGAGCCTCAAGCTGTCACCCTGGAGAGAGGGCTGTGGCATTGCAGCTCACAGCAACCTCCAATTCCTGAGCTCAAGCAAGTCTCCTGCCTCCGCCTCCCAAGTAGCTGGGACTATAGGCGCCTGCCACAAAGCCCGGCCATTTTTTGGTTGCAGCCGTCATTGTTGTTTGGCAGGTCCAGGCTGGATTCGAACCCGCCAGCTCAAGTGTACGTGGCTGGCACCTTAGCCTTTTGAGCCACAGGCGCCGAGCCTACTTCAGCCTCTTACAGTCACTTTAGGTTTCCATGTATTGGGTTATTATTCTAACACTCACTTGGGAAGGGGGGGAGCCAGAATTCTTTTATTATATAAATGCCTTTATATCCTAGGGTCTAGATTATCTCACAACTAGACATTATCTTTCTTTCTTTCTTTTTTTTTTTTTGGAGACAGAGTCTCACTATGTCGCCCTCACGGTAGAGGGCTTGTGGCGTCACAGCTCATAGTAACCTCAAACTCTTGGGCTTAAGCGATTCTCTTGCCTCAGCCTCCCAAGAGCTGGGACTACAGATGCCTGCCACAATGCCCGGCTATTTTGTTGTTGTTGTTGCAATTGTCATTGTTGTTTAGCTGGCCCAGGCGGGGTTTGAACCCACCAGCCTAGGTGCATGTGGCTGGTGCTATAACCACTGTGCTACAGGCACCGAGCCATCTTTCTTTTATCTGAATAACAATAATACTAGTAGCAAACATATATTGAGAGCTTTCTATGTGTCAGGCTCTGTGTTAAATACTTCACCTAAGTCATCCAATTTAATCTTCACAAACAGCCTGTGAGTTAGGTAACTTATTTATCACTCTCATGTGATAGATAAGGAAACAGATTTACAGGGATTAACAACATCAACAAGTAATGGAAGAGCTAGGACACGACTCCAGAAGTCCGAGAAAGGAAGCCCGTGACTTTGATCATTCACAATTTAAATTCTTTTTGGTTGGAACTGTATTTTTTGCTGTTCTCCTACATCAGTGATTTTCAACTGGTGTGGCACAGCACATTGGTGTGCTGCGAGAGGATCTTACGTGCGCTGTGAAAAATTTAAAGATCATTAATTAAATTATTTTTGAAAAAAGTTCAAAGCACAATAAGTATATTCTTTTTCTTTTTACTCTTCTTTTGATCAATCTAATTTACATGTGGTGTGGACGTTTGACTACATGTTCAAGTGTGCTGTAAGACAGGAAAGGTTGGAAAACCCTGCTCTATGTGAATGAGTTAGGGCTTACTGAGCATATTATGTCATTTACCCTAACCCATAAGATAGGCATGGTTATCCCCACTTTTCAGTAGAAGTAATTAAAGTTCCTACCCAAGCCCCAAAAGTGGCCTGGCTAGAAAGTGAATCCAAGTCTCTTTAACTGAAAAACATGTTCTGGAGGACGTATGGAAGAGGGAGGGCATGAGGCCCTCAATGTGCACCCAATGTGCACGTTGTGAGGGTGTATGACACGCCCCCTGGGTGAGGGGCTCTTCTACAAATGGAACTTTGCCCTAGAAGTGAGAACAATGTAACCTAAATATTGTTCCCTCATATTAATTTGAATAAAGATAAAAAAAAGAAAAACACATGTTCTTTCTACCATCCATATCACTGTCCTCATAAATGTTATTTTTCTACCCAATTCCCTGCTACTGGTCTCTCTTGCTCTGATCTACCCTTCAAATTATGGCTAGTTACTAGTCTAAAATGCCAATCTGCCCTCTTTCCCTGCTGCTGCTGAGTAGCGCGGAGGAGCTTGGCTGAGTGCGAGATTCAGCTTCACCTGTAACGCATTGCCGTGGCAGAGGAAGGCATTGCCGCCGGAGGTGTAATGGGCGTTAACACCGCTGAAGACAGTCTCATCGTGCTGGCCTAGCATGTGGACTCCAAGAAGCTGCCAAAACCTCGGACAAGCGCCAAGCCCATCTTTGTGTGCTTGCATCCAATGTGATGAGCTTATGTATGCCAAGTTGGTGGAGGCCCTTTGTGTTGAACACCAAATCAACCACATTAAGGTTGATGACAACAAGAAACTAAGGGAATGGGCAGGCCTCTGTAAAACAGAGAGAGGGCAAAACCAGTAAAGTGGTTGGTTGCAGCTGTGTAGTAGTCAAGGACTATGGCAAAGAAACTCAGGCCAAGGCTGTCATCGAAGAGTACTTCGAATGTAAGAAATGAATAAATATTAACCTAACTCAAAAAATAAAAATGAAAACAAAATGCCAATCTGATAAGCCACTTTCCTGCAAGAATGGCCAAAGGTCTCCCCTATGTACATGTGAAAGGATGAACTATATATATTTTTAATTTTTTTGTAGAGACAGAGTCTCACTTTATCACCCTTGGTAGAGTTCTGTGGCGTCACAGTTCACAGCAACCTCCAACTCCTGGGCTTAGGTGATTCTCTTGCCTCAGCCTCCAAGTAGCTGGGACTACAGGTGCCCACCACAACGCCTGGCTATTTTTTTGTTGCAGTTTGGCCGGGGCTGGGTTTGAACCTGCCACCTTCGATATATGGGGCCGGCACCATACCCAATGAGCCACAGGCGCAGCCCAGGATGAACTCTTTGTCATGGCAAGTGAGGCCCTATACAACCTGGCTCCAAGATACTTGCCAGCTGCATGTCCCCAAACTCCCTTTCACATGCCTCTGTCCTCTGAAGAACTTGTTTATTGGCAATGCTCAAAGTATGTTATATTATTCATAAGCCAGTAATGCAGAGTGGTCAAGTACCATGAGATGTGGACTCACAGAGACATGAGTTTGAATCTTGGTTTTACCAGTTACTAGTTTTAAGGCCTTAGGCAGACTAGCTCTACTTCTTTGTTTTTTGTGTCCATCTTTATTTTTTATTTTATTTTATTTTTTTGCAGTTTTTGGCCGGGGCTGGGTTTGAACCCGCCACCTCCGGCATATGGGGCCAGCGCCCTACTCCTTTCCGCCACAGGTGCCGCCCTGTGTCCATCTTTAAAAAACTAATTATAACATGTTGTGACCATTGAAAAAGGTACTATAAGAATTAAATAAAGTATATACATGTGCTTGTGTCTGACACATGACTAATAAATGCTCGCTGTTACCTATAATTACTATCTGTTTATTATTCTATAATCATATGTATTATAATTTCACCTTTAAAATAATTTTATTTGCTCCTATTATCAGAAATATTTGTCTTCCCCATGTTTGCCTAATAAGCCCCGCACTTATCTTTTACTCTCTCAAAGAGTAAGTGTTAACTCGTGCAGAAAGTTTTCTCCATCTGAAGTCCTAGCTCTGTTCTCTCAGAGTTCCCTCTACTTCTCTGTGTTATAATGCTTATCATAATACTACAGTTTTTAGTTTGTCTATCTTACCTGCAACAAAAAGTCAGGTAGTAAGTATTTTAGGCTTTGATGGCCATATGGTCTCTACTGCAGTACTCAGCTCTGCTAGTGGAGCATCAAAGCAGCCACAGAGAACACACACACACACTCACGTTTACTGGCAAGGTCGTGTTTCAGTGAAACTGTCTTTACAAAAACAACTAGGCTCAGGATCCTCAGGTTGGCCTAATAGTTACTGAGTGGACGTGTCAATGAAAAGTCTAAATTGTGTCAGATTCTCTATAAGCCCCTTCAAATTAATTCTTCATCGCATCTTTATGTCTCTCTCCTACCTACCTACCTGACTGTAGTTAGCTGTTGATGTGTTTGTTGTTATGCTATACACACACACACACACACACACACACATTTTTTTTTGAGATAGAGCCTCAAGCTGTTGCCCTAGATAGAGTGCCGTGGCATCACAGCTCACAGCAACCTCCAAACTCCTGGGCTCAAGCGATTTTCCTGCCTCCACCTCCCAAGTAGCTGGGACTATAGGTGCCTGCCGCAATGCCCTGCTATTTTTTTGGTTGTAGCCATCATTGCTGTTTGGCAGGCCCGGGCTGGATTTGAACCTGCCAGCTCAGGTGTATGTGGGTGGCGCCTTAGCCGCTTGAGCCGCAGGTGCCCAGGCGTTATGCTATATTTTTGTATCTTTGGGCCCTGCAATGTGCTGGCTGCATAAACTGCTTACAACAGATAAGACGACTGCCTAAAAATGTAATTTTACTTTGCTCTTTCTAAAATACCAGACTAGGCTGGGTGTGGTGGCTCATGCCTACAATCCTAGCACTCTGGGAGGCCGAGGCAGGTGGATTACTTTAGCTCACAAGTTTGAGACCAGCCTGAGCAAGAGTGAGACACCCCATCTCTACTAAAAATGAAAAGGCAAGAAGATCACTTGAGCACAAGAGTTTGAGGTTGCTGTGAGCTATGACGCCACAGTATTCTATCAAGGGCAGGCAACAAAGTGAGACTCTGCCTCAGGGGAAAAAAAAATACCAGCTTAAAAACTCTTCTAAATGTTCTTTTCATATTGTAATTGCACAATGCTCTACTGGTCCATTACTAATACACTCTAAAAATACAACTAAGAAAATTATGTAACTTATAGAATATTATGTCAAAAATACCCGAATAAGAAAAGTGGAGAGCTACCCTGAGAACCGTAACTCTTTTCTCATGTAACTACTAATATTTGCATTTTTCTAGCCTCAGTCTAAAAAAAAAAAACTTTACGACCTTCACCCTCTACTCATGAGTTGTTTTTTTTTTTAAATAGTCATTCTGTATTTTAATAAGATACTATTTGTACTACATACCTGTTTGGAAGATGGTGACTGCCAAAGGTTGTACTTCCTCCAGGACCTACAAATAGTCTCAGTCCTTCTTCTGCAAAACAAATTTAAAATGCTTGTTGTATGTACAATTCTTAGACTGTTGTCTAACAATATTTATATCGTAATAATTCATAGTTCAAATTTCATTTTATTAAAGAAATATAAAACTTAAAAACTAAAGCTAAATATACAGTTAAAAATAGATAATTTAAAAGATCCTAACACTTACTTCTCACCAACTTTCCTAAAGCTCTTTTCTTTTAAATGAGTAATGAATACCGGTCTTCCTACAAATATCCACAAATAAGGTTTAATTATTTCCCTTCACAACGGCTACATAATGAACCTACGTCCATTGTTAAGTGCTATTCACACCAACATGAGTAATTACACCTTTCAAATTGGTGGCATATAAATTTCCAGTTTCAGTGAAACCTCTACGGAGAGAATGAAGGCCTCTGTTATTCACTATTGTTTCAAGACCACTATTCCCTACCCCCACCCCTCCAAATTATAACAATGGCTTCAATTACTTAGGACAGAGCAGACATGGGTATCTATCATACGGATATGGAAGACATGGATGTATAGTTAGAAATACAATAAAAGCCTTTAAAATTGAACTCTTTTAACTGAAGTTTGTTATTTTTCCAAATTCACTATTCATCCTCAGAAGTAAATGAACTACCAAGTTATGATATCTTGAGATTTTTTTTTTTGAGACAGAACCTCACTATGTCACCCTGGGCAGAATGCCGTGGCATCACAGCTTACAGCAACTGCAAACTCTCAGGCTTAAGCGATTCTCTTGCCTCAGCTCCCCAAGTAGCTGGGACTTTAGGTGCCTGCCACGATGCCTGGCTATTTTTTCTTTGCAGTTGTCATTGTTGTTTAGCTGGCCCGGGTTGGGTTCTAACCCGCCAGTATCGGGGTATGTGGCTGGCGCCCTACCCACTGACCTAGGGGCGCCGCCTGATATCTTGAGATTTTTATGGGCATGAAATTTATTTTACAAATATGCAATAGTCAATGCCATGATGTTCTGCCTTTTCACTGGTGACCTGGATCACACAGACCTGGAAACAGGGATCTGTCTACACTTAACAGTGATCTACATACCTTCTGCACTGGAATCTAGGCTGAAGTCTTGACTTTGTAATATTTTCTCCACAATATCATCTGCATCCACTCTGGTGTCATCAACTCGTTTCAGCTGAGATTCTACAGAATCTTGTTTCACTGGACATCTTTGAAAACAAGCAAAAAAAATTCCCTCCTTTTTATTATTTTGTGAAAAGAAAGGGTTTTTTTAAGTTTATCTTTTAAACTGAAAATATACCTGTTAAGTTTTTCTGAAGTTGTATCTTCTTTATCAACTGGATCAAGATTTGGTTCAGCTATGGTTTGCTCAATTTCATCACAGGGCTCTAGAATACTTTCAACTCCTGTTGAGGTACTTCCCACGGAGGTATTTCTTCGGTGGCAGAGCTCAGAGAAACTAGATGACCTGGAGTGACACGTGCTATACCCTGCCAGAGAAAACCACTGCAGCTGTAGTACCAATATCAAACACCCTGCACTCTAACAGCCTTCTCCCACCACGGCAGTTTCAAATCCCTTTAGAGTAAGACATTCAACTTTTCTGTTAGCCTCTACCTGATACTTTCGACTGCTGGCTCGCATAGCTTGATGTTCTAGAATGTCCACAGGCACCAAGTTCGTCTGGAACAGAGGCACTCTTTGCTGAAAGATCTGCAGTATGTTATAACATAAAGTCACTATTAATGCCAACAAGTTAGTGGGAAATTTGTATCCTAATCTGCTGATTTTCTAAACCCCAAGTTTATTATCAAGAAAAGTACGTGCCAAAGTGACAGACACCCCTTTAAATTAGTACAAGGGAAACAACTCTTTTTGCAAGAAATACAAAGTACTTAAGATCTTACTTCACTGAAGAATTATGACATTTTCCACAACAGTTAGAAAGCACTCTATGTCAAAATTATTACAGTTTTTGTGTTTAGCATTTCTCTAACGAAAATCAGTAAGGTGCAGTTTTTATAAATTCTCACAAAATTGCTAGTTTATTTAATGTGATTTCTGAGGAAATATGGCTTCTTCAGCGATCCACCATAGCAGCAGTCTGCAGAGCACTTTATTACTTTAACATCACTGTTGCTTATGCTAGGCTGCAATTTGGGCGATGTCTGTGGCCTGAATCAACACAGTGTGGAGTATAGCACTGAGAATAAAAGTTCTTAAGGAACTGCTTATTCATTTTCAAAGTAAATGTACAAAAAGCAGTGTCAAGGCCATTTCTAGTAGGTCCCTGATCACGTGCATATTCCAGAGCCTGGCTTCTTCCGCAGAATGCAGAACTGTGACCGTTTTCCTGACAGTGAAATATTTAGAAACTAGAACTGTTTTTAACTTAGAAGCAGAAAGAAAATTGAGAAAGCAATTGAGCAATACACCTATTATAGCAGCAGTTCTGTAAACAATATTGAATGCAGTTGGACCAACAAATGCAGCTAAACAAATAAGCTACTGGAGTGCCCTGGCCCTTCTTGCAGAACGAGAAGGTTTCTCATCTCTGGACTGATTGTAAGAATCCTGACTATCTCTACAGTGGCCCTAAACCCAAAAGTTAGCTCCAACAAAATCTGGACTCATAGAGCTGCTTCATATCAGGAGCTAACCCCTTTCTTTTCTCCTGGGTTTTGCTCAGATCATGAGTAATCCATTTATCTTCTAGTTTTCAAAATTTATTCAAACAATAAACATTTTTATCAAGCTTTTACCAAGTCAGGTGCTCCATACTGTATAAGGTAAAGGAAATAAAATGACTAAGGCAAAATACATGCTCAGAGTTTAGAGGTAGAAGCAAAAGTGGCAAGTACTAAAATGTAAGGATCAAAAGGAAGCTATTTAGAGTCCCAAAGAGCAGTGCATCTAACACAAAGTGGTAATGGGGCATGGGGCAGGCAGACTTCACAGAGGCGGCTAACCCCAGAACTTGAACAAGTATAGGAAGTCATTAGCCAGATGAACAGTGAGAGGCTTAGGGAAGAGCATGCCTTATTTGCAGAGAAACAGATGGCTCGGCATGCAGGGTAGTGGTGTAGATTAGTGGGCCCACCTGTTTTGGCACTAGGGACTGGTGTCACAGAAGACTTTTCCATGGATGGGGTAGGGGGATGGTTTTTTTTTTTTTTTTTGAGACAGAGTGTCACTTTATCACCCTCAGTAGAGTGCCGTGGAGTCACAGCTCACAGCAACCTCCATTTCCTGGGCTTAGGTGATTCTCCTGCCTCAGCCTCCCGAGTAGCTGGGACTACAGGTGCCCTCCATAACACCCAGCAATCTAATCTTTAAAATTAGTTAAAATTAATTTTTTTAATTTTTTTTTAGTACGAAAGGTCTTTATTAGTGGGGAAGCTGCACAGCAGCATTAAGGAGGAGGAGAGAGAGAGAGAGAGAAACGGGGGGAAGAGAGGAGAAGGAAAGAAGGAGGGGGAGAGAGAGAGAGAGAGAGAGAGAGAGAGAGACGAGACACGTGGGGGAAGGAAGAGAAAAGAGAGACACACGGGGAAGGAAGAGAAAAGAGAACCCCCGGCTATTTTTTGATGCAGTTTGGCCGGGGCTGGGTTTGAACCCGCCACCCTCAGTATATGGGGCTGGCGCCCTACTCACTGAGCCACAGGTGCCGCCCAGGGGGATGGTTTTGATATAAGTCTGCAAGCAACTGATTTATGGTCTCTGTGCAGTCAAGCCTCTCTGCTAGTGATAATCTGTATTTGCAGTCACTCCCCAGTGCCAGCATTACCACCTCAGCTCCAGCTCGGATCATCAGGCATTACATGCTCATAAGGAGTGTCCAAGACAGAACCTCAGTCTGTGCGGTTCACAGTAAGGTTTGCGCTCCTGTGAGAATCTAATGCCACTGCTGATCTGACAGGAGGTGGTAATGTAAGAGACGTGGAGAGGCTGGAAATACAGATGAAGCTTAGCTTGCTTGTCTGCTGCTCCTCTCTGGCTGTGTGGCCCCGATCCTAATAGGTCATGGATGAGTACTGGTCTATGGTCTGGGGGTTGGAGATTGCTGATGTAGATGACTGGAGGAAAAGAGGCTGGAGAGATGCATGTGAGCCTGTTGAGGAAGGGCCACAATTTAGCGGCTTCTAGCAAGGGTGTGACACAATCAGACCTACTTTTTGGGAAGATCATCTTGGCAACAGGATGAATGGGGTAAAAGAGGGAAGGTTTTCATAATAATCCAGGGGGGTGTGAGAAATGTTTAACAGGCACAAATAACAGGACTCAATTATTAGGTAGAAGTTTGGGTCAGGATAAGTGAGATAGAGAATAGGGAAGGAAGAGTTAGGAAGAACTGTGCTAGACAGATGGAATTTTAGACACCTGAGAACGCCTATTCCCTAGTCACTGAATTTCTGCTGTGTCCCTGGCGTTATGCTGGGGACATGATAACAAATGAGACCTGATCATGAACAACTTGAAAATATGGCTTGGGAGAAAGATAAACAGATGGATTTCAGCATAACATCTGGTATGAAGTGGACCTTTCCCAAAAGCATCTGAGTACATACACCTGGAGTTCAGGAGGAAGGTCCAGAAGCAACATAAATTCGTGAATTGAAATCATTTAACTTACATTTAAACCATTACCTTTGTATTTATGTGATATTAAACCCAAGGGTGTAGATGACATTGCTCAGGAAAGTAAGCAGAGAGGACCAATCCCTATGGAACATCAATATTTAAGTGGAAGGCTGAAGCAGATAAAGAAGCCTCCAAGAAGGCAGAAAAGGAAAGGTCAAAGAGGTAGGAGCCAAGGGAGAGAAAGCTTCAAGAAAGAGTAAGTGGCCAAATCAGATGAGAACAGAAAAAATGCCCAAAGAATTCAATGATCATGTAACTAGAAGATATCATCAAGAGAAGGTGGAAGACAGAAGCCAGATTGCAAATGTGTTTAAGAATAAATGGGCAGTATATTCTTTCTAGAATTTTCGCTATAAAAAGTGTGTGTGGTATATATATATCTTCTCCTGATGATCTCTCTCTCTCTTTATATATGTGTGTGTGTGTGTGTGTATATACACATACATACACACCCCCAGAGATGTCTCTACACATAAGGAGGAGGATCGGGGGCGAGGGAGAAAGAGAGAGAGCAAGGCCCAGACTGCTAGAGTCTACCGGAGAGCAGCAGGCAGAGAAGGATTTAGGGCTAATGAGTTTTTGATTTTTATTTATTTTTTCAATATGAGAAATAAGCCAGATTATTTAAATGCCAAAGAGAAGGAGCTAATGGAATGTTTAAAAATACTCAAAGGATTCTGGATCCTAAATCAGGAAACTTCATAGTAAGCATTATCTATAAGAAACCATATATTTGCATCTTTGAAAAGGTGGTGAATGTAATAATTGCATCACCTCACCTTTCTTTCCATTCAAAAACATACACTCTGTTCACTTAACATGGGAGACAGAAGGAAGCTCTCAAGTCCTTTTTCTCCAGCTGACTTGATATTTTCCCCACTGTTTTAACTCCTAGAGCAGATTCTGACTGTTGATGGAGGTTTGCCCAAAGTGGAGCTCAGGGTGTGGGTGGGGACCAGCAACATTAGCATCACCTGGGAATGTATCAGCAATGCAAAATGTCAGCCCCCAGCCCAGATCTACTGAATCAAGAACTTGGGCTGCTGGTGCCAGGCTTTCCCCTCCAGATGATGCTGATGCACACTTCAGCTTAAGAACCACTGACGGAGGGAAAATGATTCATGGAAGAGAAGCAATCCCGAGAGCAGACTGGTAGAGCTGTGGGTATGTGGAATGGGAAAAATCCTGTAGTGTCCCGTGCAGGTGTGTTCAACCTGTGGCCCATGGGCCACATGTGGATTCTGAGAGGACTTTTTTGTTCATCTGGGGTAGCAGTTACCATAAAAATTATGCAAGGGCCTTTTTTTGTTCATCAATTTTCATTAGTGTTTCTGTATTTAATGTGTGACCCCAAACAGCTCTTCACATGCCAGTGTGGTGCAAAGAAGATGTGGGGCATACAATGAGGGTGTGTGTGCCACTGTAACATCTACTTTTTATATGTGTGAGCACAATACTTTAGACAAAGTAAAGCACTGAATTAACTAAGCACTGCATAATAAAAACCCTGCTGATGCTTACTGACCCCATTCAAGTCATATACCCATAGAATTTTAAATCTGGAAGGGCTTTGGGAATCTTCTAGGATGTTAAGTAATACTGTTTCTCACAAATTAAAAAACCAGTAGGCTACAAATCCATACCTGCTATTCCTAGATGCACTTTGAGAGTCTCTCCACCTTTTCTATCTTCTTGCAGAGATTCAGATTCACCAGCAATGGGTATCGACATTGATGTAGAGGGAGGCCTGTGAGTAAACATTTATAACATCACAGCTCAGAGCACTTGAATTATGAGTGAACCTGAAAGTCTGAAATACTGTCACTGAGTGGTGAGCTTAGTGAGTCTTAGCATAAGCTGCCCAGTAATGTTATGCCTTTGAGGGAGAAGGCAATAACAACAACAACGAAAGTCAAAAAATAATGTATAAGCATCTTTTCAAAACTTCAATAAAATTCATGGGGGGAAAAAGATTTTTTTACACAACACAAAAGGGGAGACCAG
Organism: Perodicticus potto; assembly: GCA_963574655.1. Lineage (NCBI taxonomy): Eukaryota > Metazoa > Chordata > Mammalia > Primates > Lorisidae > Perodicticus > Perodicticus potto. The sequence goes on from CAUYRH010100994.1 coordinate 11,544, forward strand.
AAAGGACACCGCCTCCATGGAGTCCTGAAAAGAGAGGACCCCTCACCGCTCAACAGAGGGGTGCTCACCTGTCAACTCAACTCTGACTAGGCAGGGGGCGTCTCTGAGCTGGGCAAGGAGGCACCTCATGATTCCTGCTTCAGAGCCTAAACTCTCTTGGTGGCTCCACCAACTTCTTAGATAATATCCATAGGGTTTTCTTTCTTTCTTTTTTTTTTCTCCTAACTACTTCTCTGTAAATAGCTCACTGGCCCAGGAAAGTCTGTTCAGAGAATTAGTTACTTAAGATTTGCTTTTTGGACGGAATTCTCTTGGAGGTAAAGGATCTATTTTCATTGGATAATTCAAAGCTCCCATTCTATGTGGAAGCTGTGAGGCAAGGAGGAGCAAGTTTGAATTTTAACAAAAAATACGTAAGTAATTTTTTTTGAGACAGTCTTACGCTGTAGCCCTTGGTAGTGGTGCCATGGCATCATAGCTCAGAGCAACTTGAAACTCCTGGGTTCCAGCAATCCTCTTGCCTCGGCTTCCTGAGTAGCTGGGGCTACAGGCACCCATAACCACACCTGGCTAGTTTTTCTATTTTTAGTAAGATGGGTCTCTTTCTTATTCAGCTGGTCTCAAACTCCTGAGCTCAAGCAATCCACCCGCCTTGGCCTCCCAGAGTGCTGGGATTACAGGCGTGAGCCACTGCACCTGGCCCTGCCCTTAGCAACTTTTGACAGTGGCTAGGGGAGAGTATTCAAAAGAAAAATTTTACATCCTAGGACTCATACTCAGTTAAAGGATTTTATGGCTAAACATTCTGAAAAAAAATCACTGGACCAGACCATTTCTGACATTCTTTTTGGCTCTGAAGTGATGTGATTTTACCTATTTGATAAACATTAACTATAACCTGATAAAAATAATTTACTTTTCATATTCATAGTTCAAATGTTCTTCTATTCAATACATAATATGTGCCAGTTCATGAGTGTGTGAGTTCCCCCTTTCTTTTCACTGACATTTGCATAATTTCAGATATTCAAAAAGAAAGGCAAAACTATTGAGTATCTTCTTCTGAAAAATACTTGCATGTTTTTGGTCTATTTATTCTCATGAATTATAATAAAAGTCTTCCTCTGTAAATATAGATTCTAGATCGTCAGAATCACATTTGTGGAAATAATACAAAACATTAGATGATCTATTTCAAGGTCTTTCATATGTGAATTTTGTAAGTAATAAGGGCAGAGAAAGGGCCAGTAAGGGACTCTCCATAAAATGTTCACGAGAAGGGCCAGGCACAGTGGCTCACACCTATAATCCTAGCACTCTGGGAGGCTGACGCTGGTGGACTACTTGAGCTCTCTTGAGTTTGAGACCAGCCTGAGCAAAAGCAAGACCCACATCTCTACTAAAAATAGAAAAACTGAGGCAAAAGGATTGCTTGAGCCCGAGTTGGAGGTTGCTGTGAGCTATGACGCCATGGTACTCTACCCACGGTGACAGCTTGAGACTCTATGGCTCAATAAAAAAAAAAAAATTCACAAGAAGGGATGATAAGGCCAGGCATAGTGGCTCACAAATGTAATCCTAGCACTCTGGGAGGCTGAGGCTGGTGGATTGCCTGAACTCACAGGTTCAAGACCAGCCTGAGCAAGAGGGAGATCCTGTCTCTAAAAGTAGCCAGGTGTTGTGGCGGGTGGCTGTAGTCCCAGCTACTTGGGAGGCTGAGGCAAGAGAATCACCTGAGCTTAAGAGTTTGAGGTTGCTGTGAGCTGTGATGGCACAGCACTCTACTGAGGGTGATATAATGAGACTCTGTCTCAAAAAGAAAAAAAAAAAGGAATGATGAATTCATTTTCTTCTAGTAAGTTTTGCCACTCATTTTCTTATTTTATCCTAAACTGATTCCACTAGAACAAAAACCTGTTACCTATAAGACCAAAAATAGTATAGCAAAAATTGTTCAGTCCCAAGAGAGCCGCAAATAAAGAAAGAAGCCATGAGATTATGGTTTGTGAGAAGACAGCGCAGAAGGCTAAGTTACAGGAAAATGTAGAGTTTTACTCAAGAGTTAATTTGTATTAAAAATACATATTTCTACCAAAAAGTATGTAAACAGAAAACTATATGGACATTGCTTATTTCTGGACATTTCTGATTTATAGTAAGAAGTATTAAAAACATGAAATTGATATATAGGGAAGTAAGGTGTTCTTTTTCTCTCTTTTTTTGAGACAGGGTGTCGCTCTGTTACCTGGCTGGAGTGCAATGGCTTGATCATAGCTCACTGTAAGCTCATGCTCCTGGATTCCGGGGATCCTCCTGCCTCAGCCTGCTGAGTAGCTGGGATTACAAGGCTGTGCCACGATGCCTGGATAATGGTTTCTTTACTTTTCTTTTCTTTTTTTTAGTATTTATTTATTATTCAATCAGCAAACTTTTCTAAATATATTTTTCTCAGCTATTTAAATAATATCCAATCAACTTTCATTTTTTAATACTGTCTTCAAGGTTGCCAACAGACAATCCTGTATTTCTCCCCATTCAGTTCACTCTCATGTTCTCTGAGGGGACGTTTCCCTACCTTTTCCTCTTTCTTCAAACCCTTACCTCTATCTCCCCCATCCTTGCTCTTCGATCATCAAGTTCCTATTTCACTAAGAAGTCAGAAGCAACCAAAAAGGGCCTTCTATTCACTTCTGCACTGACAGCTGTGTTTCTCTGCCTTTATCCCTCTTGGCAATCCAGGTGCTGTTCTAGGAATAGTCTCCTTTCTCTTCTGTCTCACATCTCCGTCTTTACTGAGCCAATCCCATCAGCATAAAAATACGCTCTACTGTGTCTCATCTTAAAAATATTCAAAACCTGCACTACCTCACATCCTCTCTTTACTCGTAACCTCGTATTTCTGTTCTGTTTTTACCGCAGAACTTCACATAAGCATTGTTTACTGGCCGGGTGCAGGGGCTCACACCTGTAATCGCAGCACTCTGGGAGGCCAGTATGGGTGGACTGCTTGAGCTCAGGAGTTTGAGACCAGCTTGAGCAAGAGTGAGACCCTGTCTCTACTAAGAACAGAAAAACTAGCCAGGCGTTGGGGCAGGTGCCTGTGCTCTCAGCTACTTGAGAGGCTGAGGCAGAAGGATCACTAGAGCCCATGAGTTTGAGGTTGCTGCGAGCTATGACGCCATGACACTCAATCCCTGGGACAACAGAGTGAGACTTTGTCTCAAAAAAAAAGGAATTGTTTATATTCGCCATTTCTAATTTTTCTCCTCCAACTCTCTTTAACCCACCCCACAAAGGCGTTAGCCTGAGAGTGTTCTAGCAAAGTGCCTGTCACCAAAGCTCTCTACACTGCAAAGTCCAAAGACCAGTTCTCAGTCCTCGTGTTCCGAGACCTCCTTCAGCGGTTCCCCTCTTCCTCTGAAACACCGTCTTCTCTTGGTTTTCAGGACAGTGCTCTCCTCTGTGTCCTTCCTTCTGCCTCACCCGCTGCTTCTTTGCTAGCTCGTCCTTCTCTCCCCATCCTCTAACGCACCGGAGTGTCCCACACTCGCTCTCTGGTCCTCACCGTTGTTTTTTTTTGTTTATATTCATTTCCTCTAGTCATTTAATCAAGTTTCAGGGCTTTGATGCTAACTATATGCTGATGATGCCATGATTTCCAAAGTCTTTTCTCCAGCCCAGCTCTCCCCACTGCACTCTGTGGCTGACACATCCTACTGCCTAGCTGTTGCCCAGCTGGATCTTAACAGGGATCTTACATTTAACATGTCTCACACTCAGGTCCAACGTGTTCCTCCCGCAGCTTCTCAGGAAGTGAAAACAGCCTTCTTCCCATTACTCAGACCCCTTGATTGGATTCCTGAAGCAGCTTCATCTACCTATTTCTGTCCTTGTCCCCTCCATGCTCCCACCATTTGTCTGTTCCCTACCTAGCAGCCATAAGTCGGATACTTTTACAATCTGCTCCAAACCTGTCTTTTTATCCCACTTAAAATACAAAGGGGCAGTCCTTACTATGATGGCCTGTAAGACTTCTTATCATCTGACCTCATCTCCATTACCGTCCTCTCCACTCTGCTCCAGACAGGCTGGTCTCCTGGCAGTTACACGAACATGCCGAGAACTCTCCTCCCTACAGGCCTTTGGCCTTGTTCCCTCTACCTCAAAGCCTTTCTCCAGATGTCTGTATGGTTTGCTTCCCACCTCCTTCAGGTTTTCACTCCAATATCATCTTTACTAGCACTGTTACATATAAAACAGTAACATTTCTCTCCATCATGGCTCTGCTGCTCTGCTTTATCTTTTCTCCAAAGCACATATCACCATCTTTACATGATATATTTCCTTGCTAGTTTACTGCTGTAATAGTAACCTCTGGGAGGGTCAGGTCAGTCTCTCAGGAAAGGAATTATCCCTTCCCTGGCATTTGCCTGGAGGCACTATACAATATTAATGTGAACATTTAAACAAATCTCTATTATACTTTCAGATGGATAATCCAGTTATCAAACATAACTTACGTTTTAAAACATGGGTCACCAGACATGAGTTGCATACTGATCAAAACCTAAACATAAGAAGAAGAAATATCATGATTAGAAAAGATTTCCTTTTTTTCCCCCTTAGTCTCCATAGAGAATGTCAAAAATTGCCCCCAGTGCTGACTATACTTCAAGTCATCATGGTGGGGTATTGGGAAAAGTTTTTAATTAGCGATAATCTTGCCTTGGCTAAATCCCACTGGCTATGACACTTCCGCAGTGTAAAACTATAGCTGATGTCTTGAGAGCAGACACCACGCTCTGCTAGTCCACACTTCCTCCAATATCCTCTATTTAAATAGCATTAAAATTATAGCAAATAACCTACAAATTTTCCTTTAAGATATGTAGTCTAAATTAGCTATTCCATATAAACCCAAAGGACCTAAATTATGTCCATGAACACCTAAAATGTACACTGTATACATCTTCACCAATGGAAACAGAACATTTTTAAATAATGTATATCTATTCAATAAAGTAAATACATAATCTATGTATAACATAGAAAGCTCTTGAAAACTTAATATTTAATAAAATTGACAAATTTTATTTTACATAAAATTTGAAAATGTAAGACAATGTCATGAATAATTTGGGTATCTACCAATATATAGGAAATTTATAAAATATGGGTGGAAAGATTCATAATACTCTTTCCTTTGGGAAAGACTCTGACTCTGATTTCCTCTGGGATGGTATACAAAAGATATTTGAATATCTTTGTATTTCTTTCTTTTTTTTTTTGAGACAAAGTCTCAAGCTGTCGCCCTGGGAAGAGTGCTATGGAGTCACAGCTCACAGCAACTCAAACCCTTGGGCTTGCGTAATTCCTTGCCTCAGCTTCCCAAGTAGCTGGACACCTGCCACAATGCCCTGCTACTGTTTTTCATTTTGTTGCAGTTGTCACTGTTGTTTTAGCTGGCCCAGGCCAGGTTCAAACCCACCAGCCCTGGTGTATGTGGCGCCACCTATCTTTGTATATCTCAAAAAAAATACCTGAAGCAAATGAAAAAAAATAAAAAGCATTAAATTATTGTTAGATTGAGTTAAATCCAATAAAGAAAAAAAAAGAAGTCATGGTCTCAGCGTCCATAGCACAGTGGTTATGGCGCCAGCCACATACACCGAAGCTGGCGGGTTTGAACCTGGCCGGGCCAGCTAAACAACGACAACTTCAACAAAAAATAGCCAGGCATTGTGGCAGGTGCCTGCCGTCCCAGCTACTGGGGAGGCTGAGGCAAGACAATCGCTTGAGCCCAAAAGTTTGAGGTTGCTGTGAGCTGTGATACCACGGCACTCTATCAAGGGTGACATAGTGAGACTCTGTCTCCAAAAAACAAAAAAAAGTCCTAATAATTCACTAGTAATAATCCCTGGGTGTGTGGCTGTGCTAATCTAGTTTATCTGCCTTTACTCCCAGATTCCTGTGCTGTTTAAGTGTCTGATAATGTTTCCCTCCAATTTTCCATGTTGGTGCTTCAAGGGATCCCTGATGGTGGTTTCTCAGGGTAAAAGTCTTCTGGCCTTTGTTCTAGTTGTAGGTCAGGATTTCAAGTTTTTCTAACACTTTCTGAGATGCTGCTACTCTCTGGCTCAGTGATTATTAACTGGTATGCCGTGAGAAGATCTTAGGTGTGCCATGAAAAATTTTAAAGATCATTAATTAAATTGTTTTTGAAATAAGTTCAAAGTAAAGTAAGTATATTCTCTTTTTTACTCTTTTTTTTTGAGACAGAGTCTTACTGTGTCACTCTCCATAGAGTGCCGTACTGTCACAGCTCACAGCAACCTCAAACTCTTGGGCTTAAGCGATTCTCTTACCTCAGCTTCCCAAATAGCTGGGACTACAGGCGCCAGCCACAACGCTTGGCTATTTTTTGGTTGTAGTTGTCATTGTTTGGCAGGCCCAGGCTGGATTCAAACCCACCAGCTCTGGTGTATGTGGCTGGCACCTTAGCTGCTGAGCTACAGGTGCCGAGATGAGCTATAGGTGCATAGCCGAGCTATAGGTGCTGAGCCCTTTTTATTTTGGATCAATATAATTTAAGTAAGCCACAGAAGTTTAACTGTAGGTTCTGTAACTGTAAGTGTGCTATGAGATAAAAAAGGTTGAAAAACACTGCTCTAGTTGCTGACTACCTTTTAATAAGTAGTCATAGGACCTTTTTAGGTTCTCATGGGAAAAATAAAGATAACAGTAATCGTAAAAAGATGAACATCAATCATGATTTAAGAGTTCATAGGTACCAAGCATAAGCTTGATGTTTCACATGTATTATTTCATTTAATCTTTAATACTCCTAGTGAGAGCAATATTTTCTTTTGTTGTTGTTGAGACAGAGTCTCACTCTGTCACCCTTGGTAGAGTGCTGTGGCGTCACCCTAGCTCACAGCAACCTCAAACTCTTGGGCTTAAGAGATCCTCTTGCCTCAGTCTCCTGAGTAGCTGGGACTACAGATGCCCAACACAGTGCCTGGCTGATTTTTCTATTTTTAGTAGAGATAGGGTCTTGCTCTTTCTCAGGCTGGTCTCAAACTCCTGAGTTCCAGTGATCCACCCACCTTGGCCTCCCAGAGTGCTAGGATTACAGGCCTGAGCCATCGAACCCAGCTAAGGGTTGATTTCTGACAGGAAGAGGGATATGTCATCCATTGTAATAGGAGAGAAAAAGGATAATACCCCCAGAGAAACAGGTAAATTCTGTGATGGAAAGATGAAGGAATTTAGTTTAATGGCTTCTGTTTTCTCAGTGAAGGATAAGGCAAAGCCATTAGCTGAGATCAAGAGCGGTGTGTGGGGATATAGAAGAAAGAGGACATAGAATATCTAAATTTGAAAAGGAAGTTTAAAAAGAAAGTTGAGTACAATTGCTGGCAGTGAGCAGGAGTTCAGTAATTCCAGCCAGTGTGGTTGTGTGATCTCTAGCAATGCTCAGCAAGTAGGAAGCAGACATAACTGAATTCAACTAGGGCTGGGAATTATTCAGGAGAGAGCAATGGGGGATACAGGGAACGGGGCCAGGAGATTATTAAGGTTCTGTATGATAATCACGGAATCTAAGCTGGGTAAAGAGGGAAGTGGAGGCAAGTGGGGGCTCATGGAGAGTGAGAAAGTGTAAGGCTAAAGAGAGTTAAGTGAGTAGTAGATCCAGAGGGCGGAAAGCGTAAGATAACCGTAGGATATTTTGGAGCTGGTGAAGTTCCTGGGGTAGGAAAGTCGAGAGTGTGACCGTGGGAGTAGGAACTGAGATGAGGAAGGGGCAGACACTGCTGGAGAGAAGGGGGTCAAGGAGCTGAGAGCCCGTAGGCACACGTCAGATCGGCTTTCAGGAGAGTCAGTATTGAGGAGAGAGTCCACAAGGACAGCTCCCTGCATGGGTGGTGAAGCTGCCAAAAACGATGACAGGAGAAGGGAAGGAGAAAGAAATTGTGAGACAGGAGCTAAGTCACTAATGAGAGGAGAGAGAAGTGACTGGGTGGTCAAGAGATGACAGACACCAGGACCGGAGAGGGCACACAGAACACAACAACAATAACGAACGCCACTCAGTAAGGCCCTGCCAGATACCAACAAGAACGCAGCCGTGTGACGCTGACATGTCAAGGTTACGAAACCTTACCAAGGTGGCAAGTTTTCAAACTTAGAAGTTCGGATGTTTGTGCCTTCCAAATCTCATGCTGAAATATGATCCCCGGTGTTGGAGGTGGAGCCTAGCAGGAGGTGTCTGGGGCACAGGGGCATCCGTCCAAGGGCTGTGCCCTCCTTGTGGTAATGAGTGCACACTCCCTCTATTAGTTCCTGCAAGAGCTGGATGTTCCAGAAGGCCCGATACCTCCTTCTCTCTCTCATGCTCCCTTCCTCTTGTGCTCCCCACCCCACATGGCACATCTGCTCCCCCTTGGCCTTCCACCATGAGTGAAAACTCCCTGAACCCTCAGTGGAAGCAGGTGCTGGCACTATGCTTCCTGCTCAGCCTGCAGAACCATGAGTCAAATAAACCTCTTTTCTTTACAAGTTACCTAGCCTCAGGTATTCCCCTGTAGCAATACAAACAGACTAAGACAATAACTTACGATCATGGGGTATCTTAACAAAAACACAGCAAAAGGTTTATCCAGTGAGTTTAAATAGGTGTAAGGTATTTTACGAACATTTTCTCTACCGATGTCACTTAAGGCTATCATCAACTCTATGAAGCACATCTTTTCTCTCTGATTACTGGAATACACAGTTCCTGATGGAATTAGAAGCAGTAGGGCAGATGCCCAGAAGTGGGCTCCACCTGCCACCTCACTAGTTACAAGAGAACCCAGTGACTTCTGTGTACCCAGAAGAGTGACTCTGGAAATTACCTTTAGAGGGCTACAAACATTTTAATGTATTCATTCATTCATTCGTCATGCTCCTTACTCCCAACGAGTTACTATGTTGTGGTCTTTGTATTTTTCTCTGACGAAAGAAAAACTCCTTAGGCTCATGAAGGTGAACACTAATTACTTTCACTGCTTCTGTCATTTGGAAAGTTTTTTTCCCCTAGGTGGTAAATATTTCAGTGGTGTGGTCCACTTATGACCTCAGCATTGATTCACATCTTGTCCTTGACAGTATATATCTTTGCTTATTTACAGTCAGAAAATCTCATTTGTTGACATGTAAATCTTGAAACGTGCTTACTTTAAGAATGGAATTATCCTGTCTTGTATTTTTGGTATCATAGCCTTCCAGTAAACAACGACGAGTGGTATTTCCTGATCCAGCAAACTCTGCCAAGTTTAGATCTGCAAAGCCCAGCTATGAAAAGAAAGATAATTATATTAATAGAATATCTACTAGGCTTCTATCATATTCTCCTTAAAAATAAACATTCTATCCATGCCCTAGACAGGTTTTCACAAACTTCAGTTATCTGCAATTTTTGCCATCTTAATAGCTGTTCTGTTCTATGTTTTATATGTGTCTTTAAATTGCTTCAATTTTTATAAAAATGTATTACCTATTCTACTATTATCTTTTTTTTTTTGAGACAGTGTCTTACTATGTCACCCTCGATAGAGTGTTGTGATGTCACAGCTCACAGCAACCTCAAACTCTTGGGCCCAAGTGATTCTCTTGCCTCAGCCTCCCAAGTAGCTGGGACTATAGGCACTTGCCACAGTGCATGGCTATTTTTTTATTGCGATTGTCATTGTTGTTTAGCTGGTCTGGGTGGGTTACGAACCTGCCAGCCTCGGTGTATGTGGCTGGCACCAACCACTGTGCTATAGGCAGGAGCCTAGTCTACTATTATCTTAAGCAATAAGATCTTTGAAATCATAGACAAGATGTGTTGAACATATTTCTTCTGTATTCACTGAGATAAATATATTACTACTAAAGTAAACATCGTGCATATCAAACAATTAAAATCACAGAAGTAGCAGTGGTATTTACTATGGTGTATACTAACACACTATGAGAAATACTAGCAAACCAGTCATGATAACTTGCAGACACATACAGAAGGATGATCAGACTTTCCTCTTTCTATCCTTGTTCTGGCTCTATGCTGAGTTAACCATTGGTGACTGCAGATAGTTGCAGGTTAAGTTTTCACTCTCTATGTGTGAGAACTGGATTAAGATAAATTATATACTTTCATTGCTATAGGCCCCTTCTCTTTCACCACCTTTTCCATTTGCCTTGTTGATTATCTTTGAGCTAAATCTCTCTGTGGAACCTACTTCTCCTCTTCCCCAGAGCTCTGCCTGACACCAACCCTTCCTGCTGCTCGCACAAGTTCTGGTAAAACCTGTATCTCCCCCTTATTTCTACCCAGGTTTGGTCCCCATTTTCAGCAGCTACCAAAAGTTGCCCTATAATCCTCCCTATGATGTTGCTCAGCCCTGGTTCTCATTTCCAAGTGGTAAAACAAATAAACCCTCTTATATCATTATTTTCGAACAAACTAAGTCTACTCTATATGATTAAGTATGTACAGTCTTTTATGAACAAAACATGAATTTAGCTTGCAATTAATTAAGCACATCTCTATAATAAAAAGTATACATTTCAAACACTGCCGTGATTTTAAGTTGTTTACTTCAAGGCTTTATTTATTTATTTATTTTTGAGACAGAGTCTCAGTTTGTCACTCCGGTAGAGTGCTGTAGAGTCATAGCTCACAGCAACCTCAGACTCCTGAGCTCAAGTGATTCTCTTGCCTCAGCCTTCTGAGTAGCTGATATCATAGGCATCCACCACAGTGCCCAGCTATTTTTAGAGACGGGGGTCTCGCTCTTGCTCAGGCTGGTCTCGAACCTGTGAGCTCAGGCGATCCACCTGCCTCGGCCTTCCAGAGTGCCAGGATTACAGGAATGAGCCACAGCGCCTGGCCTACTTTAAGGCTTTAAAATACACAATGGGCACTCGGAATGGCATTCAAGATGATGATTTTAATTACAGGTGGAGCATTATTTTAGTTGGTTTTAGCTAGCATAAAAAGAATGAAGAATAAAAAGCATAGAGAGCAGCTAAAGGGCCAAAAGCTGCAAATGCAATAGGGCAGACATACATCAAGTTACAGGTAACATATACCTAATTTTCACATGGTTACTCTGGTCTTTTGCCTCTTTTAGGGGGATAGCAGATGAGCAAAAAAAGCCTGGATACAGCCAGGGCAAAGCCACATCCAGCTGAGCATGTGCTCACACATTATTGACACACTTCACACATTACCCCTTCTCTGTGAACCTCCAACATCCATTTCCCATCCTCTATCTGATGATGACTTTGCTTCCTATTTCATTCTGAACATAAAAGCAATCAACAGAGCACTTTACTTCCACAAGCTCCTACTGCCAGCTACATCCACTCACCTACTTGCGCCTTCAGTCTTTAATGATATATGAGTTGAGAAGGAAAGTGGGGGAAGAAATACATGTGTGGCAGGGAAAACATTAAGGCCCAAGGCAAAGAGGCTAAAATAACACTAGATCCTCTAAAAAGTTCATGAGGACATGTCTGATGCATACAGATGAGTGTATGGGCATGTGTGCGCGCGTGCGCACAGAGAATAGCAACACTAGAGAAGATGAACCAAGATGGGTCTTACATCCTAGGCTAAGAAATTTTCATTTTACTTCGAGCAATGAATAGCTGCTGAAAGACCAAAAGTGGGAGAATGATGGGAACATGTTTTAATCTTAGAGGGAGCACTCTGGCAAGACCATGGAGGAGGGAGGGAGAATAACAAAAGCAAGGGAGACGAGCTGGATGGCTAATGCAGACTGTCAATAAGTAAGAAACAATGAAGGCATAACGTAAGGCAGGGGCGCTGCGAATGGAGAAAAGGTACAATTTCAAGAGCTTTTTATTTTTATCTATTTATTTAATCTTTTTGGAGACAAAGTCTCTCTCTGTTGCCTCTGGCTAAGAGTGCTGTGGTGCCATAGCTCACAGCAACTCCAAACCCTTGGGCTCCACAGATCTTCCTGCGTCAGGTTTCCAGGTAGCTGGGACTACAGGCGCCTGTCACAACACCTGGCTAGTTTTTCTATTTTTAGTAGAGACGGGGTCTCACTCTAGCTCAGGCTGGTCTTGAACTCCTGAGCTCAAGTGATCCACCCGCCTTGGCCTCCCAGAGTGCTAGGATTACAGGCTTGAGTCTTCAAGAGCTTTTTAAAAGGGAAGAACCAAAAGGATCTGTCAGCTCCAGTAGACCGCTCCTGGCCCACATTCAGCACCTTGCTACTCCTTGCCAGCAAAACCTCATTTTATTCAGGTGCCCCCTCTCAGTTCATCCATGAGTACAAGGAAGGTTACCCAACCCTCACATCATTGCTAAACTGTGAATAGTCTAAGCTAATAAGGCCATCCATTCTCTTCCCAACAACTGGTTTAGTGGGAACCATATAATCTAGGGAATCCTCTGAGAGCCATCTAGGAAAAGTTTTCTCACTGAAAAACCACTACTACATGGACAAAGGCACCTGGATTTTGTCATATGTGAACCTGGTGACCGAAACTGGAGCAGCCAGCCATCTGGTGTCCATGAAGGAGGCCATCCAAGAACAAAGTCACCATAGAGAACGGCAGAATGGACAGAGAAAAATCATATGGGTTCTTGACGATGTGCTCCAGTCAGTGGATGAACCAATTTTGGAGCGGCTCTATCTCACATCGAATTAGTTTTGTGACACTAAAAAAAACTTCTAGTTGGAGCTGGTTTTCTGTTACCTGTAGTAAAGAATATCCTGACATTGCAACCAGTTAGATTTAGGGAGTTAGGTAGATTTTGTGGCTAAAATTAACCTCCATAATTAGGTCTAAAATTAAAAGACCCTTGGATCAGGTGACTGGACTAATGAAGATACCATTCACAGAGACTGGAAGTAAGAGAAGTATGTTATTAATTACTAATTCCTTCCATTCAGTATAAAGGTGAGCACATTCATTAGCAATTTCATACAGCTAGTAAAAGTGACAAAGGACAGGAGTGATCATGTATGTACAGAGTGTTACGAGAGCACAGAGGAGGCTACTCTTCCATTCCATAGGCCTGGGATTGGTTCCCAGGTGAGAACTGTATGAATTACCAACTGCTATGACTTAATGCAAACCCAAGATCATCCTCCAGCAGAGAAGCCGCAACTGAAGACTAACATTCCACAATCAACATTTAGAAAGAATGTACCTATAATTTATTGTTGGGTCCAAATGTTTTATCTCCAAATTGTTTTATTTGAAAAGAGCCAAGCTTAAATAGCAATTAGAATAGCAAACCATTTTATTTTTAAACCTACAAACAGCAATAAGCAGTATATGTTGCAAAAGAGTTAAAAAACACCTACGTACCTTTGCATAAGCTTTTCCACCCTTTAATTCCTGCCAAAGATAGAAGATAGTATAAGGATATCATATAATTAAATATTTAAAATTAAATAGCACATATGTCAAGTAATTCTGAAGTAGACATTTAAATGCTTGCAAATATCATTGCAGTAAAATTCTGATGATCTTAAATCCAACTATTTGGGCTCACACAATCCCCCCAAATGACTAGTACTTTTATTTAGCATTTAACTTGAATCTGAATGAGACAAATAGTGAAAAGATAAGCTAATAGTCTATCTGCTAAAGAAAAAATGATCAAAAAGTTGGGCTTATTGCCAACATTGTAACAACCAAAGAAGTTAAATTACTTACTGCCTTAGTTAAGCATACCAATTCTTTTTTTTTTTTTGAGACAGAGCCCCATTATGTCACCCTCAGTAGAGTGCCAAGGCATCACAGCTCACAGCAACCTCAAACTCTTGGGCTTAAGCGATTCTCTTGTCTCAGCCTCCCAAATAGCTGGGACTACAGGCACCTGACACAACGCCTGGCTATTTTTCTGTTGCAGTTGTCATTATTGCTTAGCTGGCCCGGGCTGGGTTTGAATTTGCCAGCCTCAGTCTATGTGGCTGACGCCATAACCACTGTGCTAAGGGTGCCAAGTCTCATTTTTTTTGGCAGGGTGGGGGGACAGAGTCTCACTCTGTCACCCTGGAGACAGTACCATGGCGTCAGTCTAGCTCATAGCAACCTCAAACTCTTGGGCTTAAGAGATCCTCTTGTCTCAGCCTCCTAAGTAGCTGGGATTACAGGTGTCTGCCACTCACTCAGCTAATTTTTCTATTTTTAGTAGAGATGAGGTCTCACTCTTGCTCAGGCTGGTCTCGAACTCCTGGCTCTAGGGATCCACCCACCTTCGTCTCCCAAAGTGCTGGTATTATAGGCATGAACCACAGTGCCCAGCCAACTACACAAATTCATTATAGGAAGATTTTAATTAAAAGTTAAAATCTCATCCTAGAGACAACCAGCTTTTATTAATTATTCAAAATATTATCTATGCACATAAAAGCGTACATGTCGTGTAGTACAAACCCTCTTATTTAATGTGAACATGACTGGCAAAAGTAAAAAATAATAAATAATTATATACAGATGTTTTAACATTTTAACTTAAGTTCTATAACTTAGATTTAGGACATCACACAGGTGTAAGAATTAAGTGTAAAACACTTAGAACAATGCCCAGCACACTGTATGTGTTTGTATACATGTATGTGTGTTTGCCAGTATTTTTTTTTTTTTTTTTGTAAAGACAGAGTCTCACTTTGTTGCCCTCAGTAGAGTGCCATGGCGTCACACAGCTCACAGAAACTTCCAACTCCTGGGCTTAGGCGATTCTCTTGCCTTAGCCTCCCTAGTAGCCTACAGGCGCTCACCACAACACCTGCCTATTTTTCTGTTTTTGCAGTTCAGCTGAGGCTGGGTTTGAAGCCGCCACTTTCGGTATATGGGGCTGGCGCCCCTACTCGATGAGCCACAGGCGCCACCTGTGTTTGCCAATATTATTAGGACCGAACTCTCCTCCCCCCTACTTCTTAAAATGCATTCTGGGGGTGGGGAACCTGTGCCCTCAAGGCCCCATATGGCCCTCCGAATTCCCAAGTGCAGCCTGTAGATACTGGATCCAAATTTCACAGAACGAATCCAAATTTGGTACCAGTCAAAAGGCCTCATCCAAGAGGCCATATGTGGCCTCCAGTCTGCAGGTTCCCCACCCCCTCCTTCCCTGCCCGTTTCCATTGAAAATCTGAATTAGCAGATTTTTCTTCTTTATTAGGTCATTGTCATATTCCTTAATAGTGCTATTAAAAAAAAAAAACTTTCTCAGGTCATCAAGCCACACGCAATAAAGATGGTTCCAGTCCATGAACCCCTGTATCACTCTCCCTCCAGAGAAACCCTAACTGCCCCCTTCTATCATCGCCCGATCCAGCAGGAAGCAGTTAGATCGAGTCTTCACCCCTTTTCCCTAATAGCAGTTGGGGTTTCTACTCGGAGAGGGAGAATTGATGCAGGACATCTGGTGCCCTAGCCAGCTCAGTGGAGCAGGCGGACCTGCCGCCTCCTCCGTGGTGGTGTTGGTGCTGCGGCAGCCAGCTGAAGAGCCAGCGGGCTGGATGACAGGCAAGGAGGGGGACATACAACACCCACCAGAGGCTCCAATAGCCAAAAAGGCTGGACAACTGCTGAGGAGACACCTGTGCCTTGGTGTCTCCTTCACTTTACACTTGGGACTGAATGTGGAACCCCCATTTCCTATGCCTAGATCAGTTTTGTGTGAATTTCCTAGGCCTCAATTCCATGGATTGACTGTGTCCATTCATTGATACACTCATTCACCTGGCCCCTGGCGGAAGGGACTGTATTCATTCGTTTCCTGGCCAAGGAACCCATACACCTATATATACCCTGAGGCTAGAGGCCTAGAGGAGGAGA
>CAUYRH010101000.1:0-10208 GCA_963574655.1 Perodicticus potto
TTGTGGTGGGCGCCTGTAGTCCCAGCTACTTGGGAGGCAGAGGCAGGAGACTCGCTTGAGCCCAGGAATTGGAGATTGCTGTGAGCTGTGATGCCACAGCACTCTATCCAGGGTGACAGCTTGAGGCTCTGTCTCAAAAAAATAAAAAATTAAAATTAAATTAAAAACAAGAATATCCTACTTAAAAGAGATTGCATCTCGGGGGGTGCCTGTGGCTCAAAGGAGTAGGGCACGGGCCCCATATGCCAGAGGTGGCGGGTTCAAACCCAGCCCCAGCCAAAAACTAAAAATAAAAAATAAGAGATTGTATCTCCCTATACTGTCAATATTGAACAGTGAGGGCAGCGCCTGTGGCTCAGTGGGTAAGGCACCGGCCCCATATACCGAGGGTAGTGGGTACAAACCCAGCCCCAGACAAATTGCAAGAAAAAAATAGCCAGACGTTCTGGTGGGCACCTGTATCCCAGCTACTCGGGAAACTGAGGCAAGAGAATGGCTTAAGCCCAGGAGTTGGAGGTTGCTGTGAGCTGTGACGCTATGGCACTCTACCAAGGGTGATAAAGGGAGACTCTGTCTCTAAAAAATAAATAAATAGCGCCTGTAGTCCCAGCTACTCGGGAGGCTGAAGCAAGAGAATCGCCTAAGCCCAGGAGTTGGAGGTTGCTGTGAGCTGTGTGACGCCACGGCACTCTACTGAGGGCGATAAAGTGAGACTCTGTCTCTATAAAAAGTATATAAATAAATAAAATATATGAACAATGATAATGTGAATTATGTATTGCATCTTTAGACAAAAAAAAAAAAGTCAGGCATGATGACTCTTGCCTGTAGTTCCAGCTATTCAGGAGGCTGTGGCCTGAGGATCATCTGAGGACAGGAGTTTGAGACTAGCCTGGACAATAATATAGCAAGGCCCCATCTCTAAAAAATTTTAAAAACCAACCAGCTTCACCTTTATTTCCTCAAGGTTTACTTGAACATGAACATGTAGTTTATATGTACTGATTCTTTTTTTTTTTTTTTTTTTTTTGAGACAGAGCCTCAAGCTGTCACCCCAGATAGAATGCCGTGGCATCCACAGCTCACAGCAACCTCCAATTCCTGGGCTCAAGCGAGTCTCTTGCCTCCACCTCCCAAGTAGCTGGGACTACAGGCGCCCGCCACAACGCCCGGCCATTTTTTGGTTGCAGCCGTCGTTGTTTGGCAGCCTGGGCTGGATTTGAACCCGCCAGCTCAGGTGTACGTGGCTGGCGCCTTTGCCTGTTGAGCCACAGGCGCTGAGCCTATGTACTGATTCTTTAAAGAACACAAAATGCTTGTTTTCCCCCTAGCAAAACTAACAGCCAATAAAACTGTAAATAGAAACATTTTTATATTTCAGGGCAAATCTAAACTGTCATGGCTATGTATTGCCAATGTAATTTAATTCTAGTCTGAAGGGTGCCTATGGCTTGAGAGAAAAGTCCATATAGAGATTTAGTTAAATAATATTAGGGATTTTTAATCCTACTATGGTTTTTGTCCACTTGAGTCTTTTTGTTCGTGTTGATAGAAAGTTAAAACGTTGGCTATTTAGGGATTTTAAGATTGGACATCACTTTAGGCCCCTCAAATAGCACATAGTGCCTCATTGGTCACTTTAGCAATAGATTTGGGGGTGATAGGGAAGAAGGGTAGAAGTAGGTAGGAGGTGATTTAAAAATCCTTCACTATAAATAATGTTCCCTCATCTGCATAAATGAGTTAGGGCCAATTTTAATAAAAATAAAAAGTTTATAGAAAAACATCTAAAGCTGTTGGAGAAGAGGGAAGGATATATATTGAGTTTGGTTGCAATTTCCTTTTTGGTGTATGAATTTATGGTAAACAATGGTGGTTTATGGCTTTCGTTTCTTTATTAAAATGCTTAGAACATACAATTTTTACTGATAGAAATCCGACACATGAAGGAAGCCTCAATTTTCCGTGGCTTTGTGAAGCAACACTAAAAACAAGTGGAAAATGTAAAAATATTTGTTTTATCTGACTAGCTTGTTGCTAATTATGTTCTCTTTGAGTAGACGAAAAAATTTTGATATTTTAGTATCACCTTACATTTTGGGAAATAGCAATAGCTTTTGAGAATTGGATAGTGTGTTACTTAGGGGTTAGTTAATGGTGTCCATGTTTTTCAAAGTATTATATTAATTATGTTATGTTATTATTATAAGTTACAGTGGTGCCATTCTGAATGTTTTTAGGCCTTGAAATAAATCCTAAATGGTTTTTATTTAAATAAAATAAAATGTATACAAGTGTTGAAAACAAATGACAACCTTGGTGACGGTTTTAATGTATGTAAATGTCTGACAAGTATGACATAAATGTTGGGGATTAAAGGGTCTATGTGGTTGCAAAGCTTCTGCATTTTACTTGCAGTGGTACAATTTTTATTCTAAGAAGACTAAAAATTGAGTTATATTGTAATCCCTAGAGCATCTACCAAAAAGAAAATCCAAAGAGTAATAGCCAAAAATTCAAAAGAGAAAATATTCTGATAATCCCAAAGAAAGCAGGAAAGGGAGAACCGAGCAGCTTATTTTTTTGTCATTACAGAAGTAATCAAGTTTAAGGAAGGATAAACAGAAAATGTAAAATAGTACCAAAGCCCATCATATCGATAATTATATTAAATGTTAATAGTCTCTAAGCCCAGGCATGGTGGTTCATGCCTTTAATTTTAGTACTTTGAGAGGCTAAGGCTTGAGGACTCCTTGAGGCCGGAAGTTCAAGACCAGCCTGAACAACACATCAAAATCCTGCCTCCTCAAAAAATGAAAATATTAGGCATAGTGGCACATACCTGTAGACCCAATTTCTCAGGAGGCTGAGTCAGGAGGATCACTTGAACCCACATGTTGGAGGTTACGGTGAGCTAGGGTGATAGCCTGGGCAACAAGATGGAGAGCCTGTCTCCCAAAAAATAAAAAGTTAATATCTCTAAGCAGAGATAGTTAGTTAAAAGTTAAAAGATAGTTAGTTAAAAGGCAGAGATTGACAGAGTGGATAAAAAAGGAGGGTATCTCAAAACAGACAGACTAAATATAAAGACACAGATAACTTGAAAATACTTGGATGAGGGGGAAAATGCCATGCAAATAGTAAAGACCACAAAGGCTGCAGTAGCTATTTTAATATCAACTAAAATCGACTTCAAGACAAAGAGAGTTAGCAGAGATAACACAAGACAGTTAAAATGAGAAAAGGAACAATTTTTCAAAGCATCCATAATTTTAAATATCTATATACCAAATAACAGTACCTGTAAATACCTGAATCAAAAATTAACAGAATTAAATGGAGAAATAGAAAACAAAATTACAGATTTTTAACTCCTCTCTTCAAAAAGCATAAATCAATTAAACAGAATATAAACAATGGAGAAAATTCCCCAAAAGCTTATTCTTTAAAAAGAGCAACAAAATTGACAAATTAGACTTATCAAGAAAAAAACAATACATAGCTCACACCTGTAATCCTAGCTCTCTGGGAGGTGGAAGCAGGAGGATTGCTTGAGCTCAGGTCCTGTGAGGTTGAGGTTGCTGTGAGCTATGATGACACCAGGGCATCCAACCCCAGGGCAACAAAGTGAGACTGTGTCTCAAAAAAAAAAAAAAAAAAAAAAATACAAATCACCAATATCAGGAATGAAAAGGGGGTTATCACCATAGATCCCTACAGACATTAAAAGGTGAACAGAAAACAATGAATAACCTCATGCAGCAAATTTGACAACCTAGATGAAATGGCCTGATTTCTTGAAAAACACAACTTAAACAAAATTGACCCAAGAAGAAACAGAAACCACATAGCCTTATATCTAGTTAAATTTTTGAATGTCATAAAACATTTTCCTGAAGAAAACATCTCCAGTTCCAGAAAGTTTCAGTGGTGAATTCTACCAGCATTTGGGGGATAAGTAATATAGGCAGAGGCCAGGCGAAGTGGCTCACACCTATATCCTAGCACTCTGGGAGGCTGAGATGGGTATAATGCCTGAGCTCAGGTGTTCAAGATCAGCCTGAACAAAAGTGAGTCTCGGTCACTAAAAATAGCCAGATGTTATGGCAGGCACCTATAATCCCAGTTACTTTGGAGGCTGAGGCAAGAGAATAGCTTAAGCATAGGAGTTTGAGGTTGCTGGGAGCTATGATGCCACAGCACTCTACTGAGGGTGACAAAAGGAGACTGTGTCTCAAAACAAACAAACAAACCAAAATTGTTTAACAAAATACTAGTAAATTGAATCCAGCAATCTTTTGGGGTTTTTTTGAGACAGAGTCTCACTATGTTGCCCTCGGTAGAGTGCTGTGGTGTCACAGCTCACTGCAACCTCCAACTCCTGGGCTCAAGCGATTCTCTTGCCTCAGCCTCCTGAGTAGCTGGGACTACAGGCACCCGCCACAATGCCTGGCTATTTTTTGTTGCAGTTGTCATTGTTGTTTAGCTGGCCCAGGCTGGGTTCGAACCCACCAGCCTCAGTGTATGTGGCTGATGCCATAACTTCTGTGCTAGGGTGCCAAGCAGAATCCAGCAATATTTTAAAAGATGCATAATACAAATCCCAAAGATACAAGGTTGGTTTAACATTTGAAAATTAATCAATGTAATCATCTGTTATCAGAACAGGTGAGAAACCCCACATAATCATTTCAATAGATACAGGAAAAGCATTCGACAAAAATTCAACCCCCATGCATGATTTAAAAAGAAAACATAAACACCTCCCAGCACACTAGAAAACTAGTATAGTAGGAAATACACTTAGATTTATAAAGGGCATATGCAAAAAACCTATAGCATCTTTTTTTTTGAGACAGTCTTGCTCTGTCACTCTGAGTAAAGTGCAGTGGCATCATCATAGCTCACTGCAACCCACACTCCTGGGCTCAAGCGATTCTCCTGCCTCAGCCTCCCTCATAGCTGGGAGTACAGGCATGCAACCCTATGCCCAGCTAGTTTTTCTATTTTTTGTAGAGATGGGAGTCTCACTCTTGCTCAGGCTTGTCTCAAACTCCTGAGCTTAAGCAATCCTCCCGCCTCAGCTTCCCAGAGTGTTAGGATTACTGAGCATTGCCTAACATCATATTTAATAGCAAAAAATTGAAACATTTCTATCTGAGATCAAGAACAAGGCAAAAATATCCACTTTCACCACTTCATTTATTATTCTGTAGGTGCTAACCACCATGTAAGGCAAAAAAAAAAAAGAAAAAAGGCAGAAAGATTGGAAAGGAAGTGAAATTCGTCCTGTTTGCAGATGATATGACTATTTACAAAGAAAATCTCAAAGAATCCACAAACCTAACAGAACTAATAATTTTGCAAGTTCTCAGGATACAAGGTTAGTATACAAGATCAAGTATATTATTTTATACTAGCAGCAAACTCTGGGCGGCATCTGTGGCTCAAAGGAATAGGGCGCTGGCCCCATATGCAGGAGGTGGCATGTTCAAACCCAGCCCTGGCCAAAAACTGCAAAAAAAAAAAAAAAAAAAAAAGTAAGATGAATATTAAAAAACATAACATTTGTGGCTCAGCACCTGTAGCACAGTGGTTATGGTGCTAGCCACATAAACCGAGGTTGGCAGGTTCGAACCCAGCCCAGGCCAGCTAAACAACAATGACAACTGCAACAACAAAAAAGAAAATAGCTGGGCATTGTGGCAGGTGCCTGTGGTCCGAGCTATGTGGGAGGCTGAGGCAAGAGAATCGCTTAAGCCCAAGAGTTGGAGGTTGCTGTGAGCTGTGACGCTACGGCACTCTACCGGGCGACACGTTGAGAATCTGTCTCAAAAAAAAAAAAAATTTGCAATCATAATATACCAAAATGTAAAATACCTAGAAATAAATCTAAAAATAGTTATAAGACCTCTACTGAAAAAGAAAATGGTTGAAACATTTAAAGC
Source organism: Perodicticus potto (assembly GCA_963574655.1). Taxonomy (NCBI): domain Eukaryota; kingdom Metazoa; phylum Chordata; class Mammalia; order Primates; family Lorisidae; genus Perodicticus; species Perodicticus potto. The sequence goes on from CAUYRH010101000.1 coordinate 5,949, forward strand.
TTAAATAAATGGGAAAATATGTACATAGATTAAAAGACTAAATATTAAGATATTATCTTCTCCTAAATAAAACTCTAGATTCAATACACTTCCAATCAAAATTCCAACAAGCTTTCTTAAAGAAATTGGCAAACTGATCCTAATATGCCTATGCAAATATAAATAACACAGTATAACCAAAGCCATTAGGAAAAAGAAAAAAATCCAGAGGACTTACTGTACTTGATTTTAATACCTAAATAATATAAAGCTCCAGTAACCAAAATAATTTGTTAGCTCGGCATCTATAGCTCAGCAGCTAGGGCACCAGCCACATACACCAAAGCTGGCAGGTTCAAGCCTACTGGGCCTACCAAACAACCATGACAACTACAGCAATAACAAAAATAAAGAAAAAAGTTTGGTATTAGTGAAAAGACAGACATAAAAACAATGGGACAGGCTTAGAGCCTGTAGCACAGCGGCTAGGGCACCAGCCACATACACTGGAGCTGGCAGTTTCAAATCCAGCCTGGGCCTGCCAAACAACAATGACAATTACAACAACAACAAAAATAGCTGGGCATTGTATAGTCCCAGCTACTTGGGAGGCTGAGGCAAGAGAATTGCTTAAGCCCAAGAGTTTGAGGTTGTGAGCAGTGACGCTACGGCCCTCAACTGAGGGTGACATGGTGAGACTCTGTCTTAAAAAAAAAGAATGGGACAGTAAAGATTATTTAGTATAAATAATCAAATTTAGAAACAAATATACTTGGTCCACTTTTTTTGCAAAGGTGCTAAGACAATTTAATGAGAAGAAAATATTTTCAACAAATGGTACAGCTGGACATTCATGTGGGAAAATTGAACACTGACCCTTATTTTGCTATACATAAAAATTAATTCAAAATATACATGAGACTCAAAGAATCAAAAAGTATAAAACTTCTTGAACAAAACACAAGAAAACATCTTTGTGACCTTGGACAAGGCAAAGGTTTCTTAAAATAAAAAATGCATAAACAAAATAAGTTTGACTTTTATCAAAACAAAAAAAGTTATACTCTTCAAAGATACCATTAAAGGGCGGCACCTGTGGCTCAGTGAGCAGGGTGCCGGCCCCATATACCAAGGGTGGTGGGTTCAAACTTGGCCCCGGCCAAACTGCAACAAAAAATAGCTGGACATTGTGGCGAGGGCCTGTAGTCCCAGCTACTTGGGAGGCTGAGGCAAGGGAATCGCCTAAGCCCCGGAGTTGGAGGTTGCTGTGAGCTATGACTCCACAGCTCTCTACCAAGGGCGATAAAGTGAGACTCTGTCTCTACAAAAAAAAGAAAAAAGATACCATTAAGTCAATAAGGCAAACCACAGGCTGACCAAGAAGATAGTCACAACACATTTATCAGACTAAGGATTTGTATCCAAAATATATAAAAGACTCTTAAAATTCAACTGGATAACATGAAGGGAAATCAATAAGAAAATGAGAGAGAGATGCGAACACTTTCTAAAAAAAGACATACAAATGGTCATTAAACACGTGGCTCAGCATCCGAGTCCACAGGGAAATGCAAACTAGGAGCACAATGAGCCAGCACTACCTGCCCCTTAGAAGGTCTTGGGAGGGAACAAAAGGAAATTTTGTTAAGGACATGGAGCAAGTGACGTTTTTTAAAGGACTTTAACCCCTCATAAAGTTAAACAGTCCACCTAAGCATACAACCCAACAAACCCTCCCTTAGGTTTTTACAATGTTCACACAGAAGCCTATACATGTGCTCGTAGTAATTTCATCGTGCCCAAAATAATTCAAAACACCTCAAGCATCCACTGGTTGAATGGATAAATTGTGCTATAACCACACAGTGGACTACTACTCAGCAATAAAAAGGAACTGTTGCTTTGTGGACAAATCAGCAGCAATGTGGACAAATCTCTAAAGCCAGGCAAAAGAGTACCTACTACGTTATTCCACTTATATGTAAGTCTAGAAATTGAAAATGACAGTGGCAGAAAGATCAGAAGTTGACCAGGGATAGGGGTAGAAGGAGGGAGGAATTACAAAGAGACATGAAGAAAACTTTTGCTGGTGATGGAAATGTTTGTTATCTGAATTGTTCTAATGACTTCCTAGTGATACACAGGTAAAACAAATCATATAGTTTAATTATGCGCAGTATAGTATACTTCAGTGACACTTCAATAAAGCTAAAAAATTGCAGTGGCTCATGCCTCTAATCTTAGCACTCTGAGAGATCAAAGTGGGTGGGTCAAGCTCAAGAGTTTGAGACTAGCCTGAGCAAGAGCGAGACCCCATCTCTACTAAAAAAATAAAACTAGCAGGGCGTTGTGGCGGGCACTTGTAGCCCCAAGCTTCTCAGGAGGCTTAGGCAAGAGCATCACTTGAGCCCGAGATTGAGGTTGCTGTGAGCTATGATGTCACGGCGCTCTACCCAGAGCAACAGAGTGAGACTCTACCTCAAAAAAGAGAACAAAAAGAAAGAAAAATTATAAGCCAGGAATCCTAGAGATGGCCCTCAGAGACTGATCTTAAAGGCTGCTGAAAATTTTCTAGCCCATTTGAGTTTCCTCAAGAAAAGATAAAATTAGGGTAGAAGACAATAGGGATAGAAATAAAAAATCTGAAAAGATATGGCGTCCCAAGTGGAGAGGACCACCTGATCAAGGCCAGCTTTCTGCTGTTTCTGGTCACCAGAATTAGGGAGCTGATGAATAGTCTTTAGAAAACACTGTATAAATTCACTTGTAGGTGAATTTTTGTAGAAGTAAACATTTGAGGGAGGGAGAAAGGACATTTTATGGTACGGTACATAAAGAAGTCCATATTCCCTAAATTTGAGAACCCTTTTACAATCATTCATTGAACAAATGGGCGTAGCGATTTCATTCTGTTTTAGACATTACATCACGTGATGCGGCTGCTGCCAGGACATTGGCAGATCTTGCCCTTGTGAAGGGTACAGTCTAATAGAGAAAATAAACATTAACTAAAAACTTATACCTATAGATATGTAAAAATTACAATTGAGCATTCCAGTGAAACAGTACAGGAGAATCTAGCCTAGCAAGGGAAGGAATCCCAGAGGGCCAGTTAAGGGATATTTTGAGGGTGATAGTTCACTATCAAAGAAAGTGGAAGGCGAAGAGAATTCCAGACAGCGTTTGTAAAGGACCAAATCTGGAAGTAGCCTGGCATGTCTGAGGAACTGAGAGGCAGACAGCAAGTTTCAAGTTGAATGAGATGGCAAGTGGCAGGAAGCTAGATGGGCACATGGAGGTTACGTTAAAGATCTGGTCTCCATCCTGGGAGCAACTGTAAACGGCTGAAGGCTTTTCAGTAGGCACCGAGGATGTTTGGCTTTGCACCAACTTCACAGATGTTCTTTGCTCCCTGACCCAGAAGATCTGGGTCATGAATTGTCACTCTTAAATACTGGATACACCAATTTGAGATCTGTTCTCCTCTGTTAATCGGGTGTAATTTAGGGCTTCCAGCGTAATTGAGGTGTTGTATATTATGTTCTGCTGTGAAGTCAGGATGCTGGGCAGTTCCTAAGATTCCAGAGAAGTTAGAAATATTGGGCTCTGGCAGGGCTGCTAAACCTGTACTGTGATAGAGTTGACTCCTGCATCTTTATTAAACCCATATTAACACACTGGGAAACGCATAGCCAGGAAACAGACCTCAGGAAACCAGGCTTTTGTACTTTGCTCCTCCACATCAATCGGGTCAAGTTTAATCATTTATGTGTATTAATTATCTGCTCAATTGCAATACCTCCTCAACAAGCCCGTGAAGTATATAATAAATAAGGTAGATTGCTGACCCTCCACCCTGTTTTATCAAACAAGGAGGCTGGAATCGATAGTCAAGTGGGCACAGTGATGAGCGGGGCTTTGATGCCAGGACTGGGTTCAGAACCAGGGTCACCCCCTTTCTAGCGAGGTGCACCTGGGCAAGCTCATATCACCGTCCAATTTAATAGATGAAACAGTGTTTTCTGTATTATTTTGTATTATTATTATTATTTTATTTGAGAAAGTCTCAATGTGTCGCCCTCGGTAGAGTGCAATGGCATCATAGCTCACAGCAACCTCAACCGCTTAGGCTCAAGTCGATCCTTTTGCCTCAGCCTCCCAAGTAGCTAGGACTATAGGCACCCACCACTATAGGCATCCAGCTAATTTTTCTATTTTTATTTATTTTATTATTATTTTTTAAATCATAACCGTATACATTGACGCATATATGGGGTTCAG
>CAUYRH010101001.1:0-10957 GCA_963574655.1 Perodicticus potto
TGGGACTACAGGCGCCCGCCACAACGCCCGGCTACTTTTTGGTTGCAGCCGTCATTGTTGTTTGGCGGGCCCAGGCTGGATTCGAACCCACCAGCTCAGGTGTATATGGCTGGCACCTTAGCCGCTTGAGCCACAGGCGCCGAGCCTCTGCCTTTTTTTTTTTTAGAATTGTATGGCACTTTATTTTTTTTTTTTTTAATTTCAGATTAATAGAAGGATACAAATGATTCGGTTGCATTGTTTGTGTTTGTTAGGTAAGGTCCTGTTGTAGTTGTATCCCACACCCAGGAGGTGTGCCATATACCCTTACATTGTGCCCATTAGGCTGGAGCACGGCAATCCCCCTCCCTCCTCCTGTCTCCCCTCCTCCCTCCCCCTTCTCCCCAACTTAAATTACATTGAATTTCTCTCTTGTGTGGGCAGGTATTACTTCATTTACTGGCTTCATATTTGTATTGAATACATCGGATACTTGCTTTTACATTCTCACGGTACTTTATTAAAGAGAATGTTCTCCAACTCTATCCAGATTAATATAAAGCAGCTGTTCTCAACCTGTGGGTCGCGACCCCTTTGTAACAATGAAAATACATCCTGCATATCAGATATTTACATTACGATTCATAACAGTAGCAAAATTACAGTTATGAAGTAGCAACGAAAATAATTTTATGGTTGGGGGTCACCACAACTGTATTAAAGGGTCACAGCATTAGGAAGGTTGAGAACCAATGATTTAGATGAAACAGGTTCAGAAGGTAAGCAGTTTCCTTATGTGATCACCTCCAGTCCTGATTGTCTAAGTTGTTGACTCCACTCTGCTTACTTACTGCTTATGGGGTAGAAGCCTGAAATGGGATGGTGCCTGTGCAGCACTCTGTTAACTTGCAGAACACTGAATATCTGTGAATGCCTCACAAGGTGTTTGTTAGGATAAACAAGATTGCCCTGCAAGAGCCCCCCCGTCAGCGTTCCACTGGTAGGCCATTAAGAGTTCTACAAAGAAGGTTGATGCCAGTACTGTGGGTTCTGATTTGCACCTGGCGTTCCAGGGTCCCTGCCTGCTTCTGCCATCTCTAGTTTCCAGCTTTGGCACGTTGGGCTCCCAAGTTCTGCTCTTTGGCCAACAACGTTGACTTTTCTTCATGTTCCAAGCTAAAAATGAAGACTCCACACTAGCTATGTTAACTCTGGCTGGAGATCAGTATCATTTCTGGGACAGAGACCAAAGTCACCATCAGGAAACCAAGCCTGATGCTACCAAGGCAACCTTCTTCTCCATTGCCGTTCCTGGGTCAGCTACCCAGATGGTGAAGCAGAGGCCAAAGAGGGGCAGGAAATAAGACTGAACTGAGAAGCTAAGAGCCAAATAAAAGTTTCATTGGTACGAGGTGGCAGAGTTCTAATTTATTAACAAGAAAGAGCAGCTGCAAATATTAACACAAGAGCACATTTTCTGTGGGAACTGACACCCACTGACATTGAAAGAGCAATGGGGTGGCCATGGGGATGTGGCTAGAGGTAGCCCAAAGCCTGAGCTCACATCTCTTAGCTGCAGTGTGAACTTAGTGATTGTTAACTTCTTTATTTGGAAAAAAATCATAGATCCATAGGATATTACAAAAATAACATGGCCTATCATGGACCCTTCCCTATTTCCACCAATGGTTACATCTTACTTGACAATAATACAATATCAAAACCAGGGAGCATATTGGTACAATGTATGTCTAGCTTTGTGCCATTTTATTACATATGTAGATTTATGAGAAGTTCAATCAAGACACAACTAAGCCATCACCACAAAGATCTCTCATGTTGTCCCTTCATGGTTACAAACCCCTCACCATTACCACACCGCTCCCCTGGCAACCACTAATTTGTTCTCCATCTCTATAATTTTGCTATTCTGAAAATGTTACAGAAATGGAATCATATAGTCTGTGACCTTTCAAGGTTCACTTTTTATATATTGCTGAATTCCAGTTGCTAATAATTTGCTCAGAATTTTTGCATCTATATTCATGAGGGATTCTGATCTTTAACTTTCTTTCTTTTTTTTTGTATAGTCATTTTCTGGTTTTAGTATCAAGGTAATATCAGCTTCCTAAATTACTGGCAAAGAATTCCCTCCTCTTCTATTTTCTGGAAGAGCTTGTATAGAAGTAGTATTAATTCTTGAAACATTTGGTAGAATTCATCAATAAAACCATCTGGGACTGGAAAATTCTTCTTCAGGAGTTTTTAACTTACAAATTCGATTTTCTTTATAGTTATAAGGCTATTCAAATTATCTATCTTACACTGGGTAAGTTGTGGTAGTTTGTGCTTTGTGAATTGGTCAATTTCATCTAAGTCGTCAAATTTCTGTGTGTAGAGTTGTTCACAGTATTCTTACATCGTCTTCTTGATGTCCGCAGGGTCCGTGCTGATTTCTGCTGCTCCTTTCCTGATATTGGTAATGTGTCTTCTCTCTTTTTCTTTGCTAGTCTTCCTAGGAGTTTATGAATTTTATTAATCTTTAAGAAGAGTTTCTGTTTTATTTGCTTTCTCTATTGTTTATCTGTTTTCAGTTTAATGATTTCTGCTCTTATCTTTATTATTTCTTTCCTTCTGTTTTCTTGGTGTTTATTTCGTTCTTCTTTGTCGATGTTCTTGAGGCAGAAGCTTAGGTTATTGATTTCAGACTTTTCCTCTTTTCTATTGTAAACTTTAAGCACTACACATTTCCCTTCTACATTTCATTAGCACAGATTTCTTTTTTATTTGCCTTGAGACTTTCCCGTTGATTATTTAACAGGGTGCTATTTAGGTCCAAGCATTTGGAGATTTTCATTTTATCTTTCTTTTTTAATTTCTAATTTAATTCTATTTCTGTTAAAGAACATGATTTTTTGTATGATTTCAATTCTTTTAAGTTGGTGAAGGTTACTTTTGTGGCCTAGGAGGCGTTCTATCTTGGTATATGTCCCATGGGCTCGTTAGAATGTCTTCTGCTCCTTTTGAGTACCGTGCCCTATATCTGTCTATCGGATGCTGTTGAGTTCTTCTGTACCCTTAGTTCATACAGGTTTCTGTCTGGTTGCTGTATCCATTGTTGAGAGATGGGCATTAAAATTTCCAAATATGATCGTGAATTTGTCTATTTCTTCTTTCAGGTATATCAATTTTTACTTGAAACATTATTCAGCTCTGTTTTTTTAAGTCCATTCGCATTTAGGACTCTAATGGCTCCTTGGTAGACTGACCCTTTATCATCATCTGATGTCCCTCTCTGCCCCTGGTAATTTTCTTTTCTCTGAGGTCTATTTTTTCTGATATATTAATATAGCTACTCTTACTTTCATTTGATTAACATTTACATGGTGTATCTTTTTCAATCCTTTCACTTACAACCTACCTAAATTATTATATTTGAAGTGAGTCTTTTATAGACAGCCTATAGTTGAATTGTGCATTTTTACTCACTTGACTAATTGGTCTTTTAATTGTTGTATTCAGAGCATTTACATTCAACACATTTAGGGCTTCAGTCTGCCATTTAATTTTTCCTTTTGCGTTGTTCTCTCTGTTTTTTATTTCTCTGTTTTCTTTTTCCTGTCTTCTTGTGAATTACTGGAATATTTTTAAAATTCCATTTCAATTTACCTATAGTGTTTTTGAATGCATCTTCTTGTAGAAAAATTTTAGTGGCAGCTCTAGGTATTAAATAATAAGACCATAACATATCATAGTCTACCAGTATCATGATTTTGCCAGTTTGAGTGAAGTACAGAATACTTGCTACCCTCTACTGCATATAATTTAACTGTTTTCTATACATTCACTGAAAACCATCAAATATATTACAGAAAACTTAAGAAAAGAGGAAAGTGTATTATATTGACCATATTTTGCGCCCACTGACATTGCCAGTTTGCCTGCTTGTTTTGGTCCAATCTGAAAGATATATGTCAAACTCAGGGAACTAATTACCCTATATTCCTCATGACTTGAGTGTTCTAGCTGATATGCCTTCTTTTCTCCTCCTTTTAGAAATTTTGTTCTTATTTTATATAATATCCAGCGTATTTCCTTGTACTTAGTGAGAAGAAGAAGATTCCATCTTGTCCAGAGTAGAGTGAGCAAGTGGAGTTTAAATCCTCTTGTAATGACAGTCTGTGGCTTGAAATTACCTTGCCCTTTCTCCTATTCCATTGCTTAGAATAAAAGTTAAATTGAAATAGTCTGGACCTCTTATAGTAAACATAACCTTTGGGAGGAGGAGAAGATGGAGACAGAGATACAGGAAAGCTATCAGGTAGAAATACCAAGCAGATCAAATAGATAATGCTGAACAGATTTGCCAGTCTTTTTGATGAGGGCCTGATGATTGTTATATGTCCTGTATCCCCACTGCCTTACGAAATAAGAATCAGACCTGGTCTGGAGTCAGAAGACCTGAGTGACATACGATCAACACTGTTGACCTGGAGCAAGTGACTTAGCTTTCCTCGGCTCTGTTTTCTTTGTCCTTAAAATGTGCTTGTTGGTGGATTATTTACAAAGGTTTCTTCAACCATCCACTATGTTACAGAACACTTATGGTTTATAATTGCTCTCCGTGGATAGCTTCCCACCACCACTCCGCCCGTACACTTCCACAGGCAAACGCTCAACTACTTTGTCCTACAGAAGTCTTTAAGGAAGATTTGGAAACACGCTTCTATAAGATATTTAAAACCTCACTCATCACTTTTTGGAAACCTCGCTCATTTAAATTGTCACGGCTCAAGAGCCCAGGGATTTAAACCTTGGAAAGGGTAAGGCTTGTCAGCAGAATTTCTGTGTTAATTTATAAAGAGATGAAGGATATTAAAACTTTCCACTTTGCAGAAGGCAGTAGAGAGACTGCAGACAAGGAAGCCCGAGGAGCAGCTGAGGTAAAGTCAGACAAATGCTGAAACTCTTCAGACTCAGGTTTTCCTCAGTCCTGCCGGACTCTCTGGCCTTACTGGAATGAAAGTGGCATGAACTTCAGGGAGAGGGGAAATCATAGCTGGTAGACATGAGCTTGGAAGGAACAGACGTAAGAACAGGATCTGAACATAAACAGGTTGACGACAGCCATGATTTACGAAAGATCAAATAGATATCTACCCCCAACGTACAAAGGCATCCAAGCAAAGATTTCTCATATTTTTCATCTTTGTCTTTTATCGTAAAAGCTACCAGAGATGATACCATTTAAATTACTTTTAGGAAGTGCTTGTTTACACATTAAATTTCTAAACACATAGTGATTGGACAAATTGTTCAAATCTGTTAGAAGAAGGAAGCTTTTTGAAATCATTAATACTTTCCATTCACTGATTTTTTTTTTTGAAGAAAATAATATCTTTTTTTTTTTTTTTGTAGAGACAGAGTCTCATTTTATCGCCCTCAGTAAAGTGCTGAGGAGTCACAGCTCACAGCAACCTCCAGCTCTTAGGCTTAGGCGATTCTCTTGCCTCAGCCTCCTGAATAGCTGGGACTACAGGCGCCTGCCACAACGCCCGGCTATTTTTTTAATGCAAGTTTGGCCGGGGCCGGGTTTGAACCCGCCATCCTCGGTATCTGGGGCTGGCGCCCTACTCGCTGAGCCACAGGAAGAATAATATCTAAAGGGGACTTTCTTCTCTCCCAGGCAGTCACTGGAAATCTCTGCATGCGATGAGAGTTCTTTCCGATGGACTCTTCAAAGGAGGCAGAAGAGAAAGAGGCATTCTCAATGGGCCATGTGAAAATCAAGACCTGTATGATACAGTTGGGAAATGGAGAGAACAGAACCTTGGCTCCAGGAAAAGAAGGCCTAAAGGGGGGCCCATGGAGAGGGCTCAGGAAAGGTTGGCTGGCTTCAGATGTTTTGTTTCCACCACCCCTCTCAAAATTCTTTCCAGAGAATATTTTGGTCACGTCCTGGGTCCTGTGAGAAGATTCGAAACTCAAAGGCTTAGTATGTGAAGAACTGGCAATATTTTGAGAATTTCATTAACATTTTTGCAAGTGAAAATGAGCATGTTTTATTCTCCTCGTCTTGAGAGAGAACTGAACCCCAGAGGGTTATTGAACATGTATCTCTCCTTTGTCCTGTCTCATCTTTCAGCTTTCAGTGGTGAAATGAAGGTCCACACTACCAGGCTCCGTGGGGAACACAGGAAAGGAGAGCGACCAGGAGCCGCCCTGCAAATGGACCAGCCGGAGGAGACACACCAGCACCGGCGTGGCTGCACCGTGCGCTGCTCTAACAGCTGCTCAGAATCCTAAGTCCCTAAGGCCTAAGACCCTGAAAGAGGAGATGACAAAGAAATAATAAAGCCTATGATTACACGGTTACATAGTTCCAACACAGCCAACATTGGCAAATAAGAAGAATGGCCGAAAGATACAATGAAGCAGCGTGAACAATCCAGGACTATGAGAACTTATTGGATTTTACCATTAGGAGGTTATTGGTGCTAAGGCACAAATGGTTTTAGGGGAGTCATGAGGGACTGGGAGCTTCATTCTACTGAGACACGAGGGAATGAGACTTGAGTGGAAGCTAACAAGGGGAGCACCAAGTTTGAGAATAAAAAGGCTGATAATCATAAGAGAAGCTTAAGAGTGGTTTCTGAGAAAAATGAGCAATGTCCACAGGCTGGGGATGGGAACGTGGAAAGGAGATGCTGAAGCTATGGAGGAAGCTGGGTTAATGGAGCCCGATTCCAGAGGACAAAGTAAGGAAGGACGCAGATGAAGGACTGGCCCTCCGGGGACTAAAGGAAGGAGGATGAAAGCTGTAGGGGATCCCCGTGGAGCCAGGAAAGAGCGATGCATGCAGCAACCTCAGTTCCTCTATGATAACACAGCCCGCACTGAGCAGGGCGGGCTCCGGTGAACTGGGGCGAAGCTTCCTGAGAAGCCTAAAGGGGTAAGAGACTTTGGTAGTAGAGTGAAGATTAAAGAAAGCAGGGGGAGGAAGGAAGGTTATGAAAGGAAACAAGGCAGTGAGTAGCTGGGAGAAAAATGCAGGTAAAGAAGACATGAACTGCTATATTTTTGTATGGAAATTATGGTTATAAAAATAAAATCAGAAGGGCAGCTTCTGTGGCTCAGAGGAGTAGGGTGCCCACCCCATATGCTGGAGGTGGAGGGTTCAAATCCAGCTCCGGCCAAAAACTGCAAAAAAATAATAAAATAAAATCAGAAGTCACTGACCTACAAAATCCAACTTTGGTGTGAGTCCCTCGGTGGCAGAACCTCTAGGGTAGGAACCATCTGAGTTTACTGAGGTCCTGGTGTGGGCCTTTGTATGGCTGAGGCAAAGGCAGATACCCATATCTTGGGTGTGCACAGCAACGGGGATGGTGCGGGTCTCTCTGTGGTGACATGTCTTGAGGTATGTAGGCTGGGAAAGGGCCTGGTCTGGTCCCTGCAGGGACTGTCCTGTAGGCCTAGTAGGCATTAAAATAGGTCACAGAAAGGTGAGACAAAAGTTCAGGGAAGTTTTCTAAATGCCCCAACATGCTCTCCGAGGTCTCTCAAACTCCCTTTCCAAATGACCCTGCCTCCCAGCAGCCCCCTTCCCATGGTAATCTTGCCCCAGTACCACCAGGTGTGGAGACAAATCTGATCATCTCCTAACCAGCTCGTGTCATTTGGTATCATGGCCACGAGGAACACCTCTTCCTTCTCTCTCTGGCCTTCCCGTGTCAACGCCCCTCGGTTGTCCCTGAGTCATAGCATACCCGTAGAGGGTTTGCGCTGTGCTACCTATAAAATGTCACTTCTGGGTAATTTGGCTACTTAGGAGCCATGTCATTTAGGTAAGTTATTTAATTCACTCGTCTTCGGTTTAGTCTGCAGTACCACGTGTAATACAGTGTCCAATGCTCAGGCTAAGTACCTAATCCATGGAAACTGCCCATATTACTAGTGCGTGCTTTGTCAGAATCCAATTCCAGGCAGGACTGGAAATTAGCCAGGGTCCCCATTATCATACTGTGATACCACATTACCCACCTCTATGCCTGACAGTCATATGGATCCCTTCTCAATCTCCACTTTTTGCTCTTCAGACCTTTGCCAGAGTCCTCAAAGTCAGGTTTTCCCTCTAGAGTTAGCAGAAATGCAGGGGGCTGGGTTGGGGAAGGGGCGGGGCTCTCAGCCAGCACTTGCACACGCTGTATGTGCCTCGGAGGGTGAAGATGTTCACTCCACCAGAAGCTACCTTCTAGAGTGGCATTACTTAAGCTTCACATGAAAATGCTTTCTCAGATGGAGACTTTACCTCCTTTGTGTTTACATGGATGGAGCTGGAACATATTCTTCTTAGTATCTCAAGAATGGAAGAAAAAGTATCCAATGTACTCAGCCCTACTATGAAGCTAATCTATAGCTTTCGTAGGAAGGCTAAAACCCAGTTATAGCACATGAAATGGGGAAAGGGGCAAGGGAGGAGAGGGGAGGGGGGAGGATGGGTGGAGGGAGGGTGATTAGTGGGATCACACTTATGGTGCATCTTACAAGGGTACAAGTGAAAATTACTAAAGGTAGAATATAAATGTCTTCATATAGTAATTAAAAGGCCATGTAGGCTATGTTAAATAGTTTAATGAAAATATTTTGGATTGTATATAAAGTCAGCACATTGTGCCCCATGATTGCACCAATGTACACAATTATGATTTAATAAAAATTAAAAAAAACAAACAAAAAAATCCCAAAAAAACCAAAATGGGCAAAGCATCTGAGCAGACATTTCTCAAAAGAAGACATGAAATTAGACAGTAGGTATATAAAAAAGTATTCAACATCATTAGTTATCAGAGAGATCAAAATCAGAACTACACTGAGGTATTATTCACTCCTCCCCAGTCAAAATAACTTTGATCAAAAAGATAGGCAATAATGAATGCCAGTGAGGATGTAGAGAAAGAGGAAGACTTGACACTGTTGATAGGAATGTAAATTGGTGAAATCACTATAAAGAACAGAATGAGTATTCCTCAAAACATGAAAAATGGAATTACCATATGACCTAGCAATCCCACTGCTGGGTCTATATCCAAAGGATAGGAGTTTAGTATGTCAAAAAGGTATCTGTCATGGTGGACACTTAGAGTCCCAGCTATTTGGGAGACTGAGGCAGGAGGACCACTGAACCCAGGCATTAGAGGTTGATGCCATGGCACCCTAGCCTAGGCAACAGAATGAGACTTAGTCCAAAAAGAAAGACATCTTCACTCCCATGATTATTTCAGTACTATTCATAACAGACAAGACTGGAATCAACCTAAATGTTCATCACTAGATGAACTGATAAAGAACTTATAGGACAAATACATAATGGAATATTATATAGCTACGAAAAGAATGAACTCTGCCATTTGCAACGACATGGATAAAAGTGAATAACATTATCTTAAGTGAAATAAGCCAAGCACAAAAGAACAAATCTTGCATGTTCTCACTCATATGTGGGAGCTAAATACTAAAAGCCATTGATCTCATGGAAATAGAGTGGAGAATGATGGTTATAAGGGAGTGGGAAGAGTAATGGGGAAGGATAAAATAGAATGGCTAATGGATACAAAAACATAGATCATTAGATAGAATGGACAATATTTGATAGCATAACAAAGTGCAGTAATCAATAATAAGTTAGGGTACATTTAAAGAGAGTACCCTAAAAAAGAGTGGAATTGGAATATTAACACAAAGAAATATAAATACTCCAAGTGACAGATACCTCAGTCACCCCGATTTGATAATTCATATTGTGTGCTTGTATCAAAAAATCATATGTACTCCATAAAGATATACAACCATTCTGTACCCATAATAATTTAAAAATTAAAAAAGTACAAAAGACAGTAAAATGAAGATATTTTAAGATGTCATGCATAAGTCTAATAATTTTCCTCAGCAATCAAACATAAGGTTGGCTGACCTGCATATTGAGAAAAACTCCCTTCTTCACAGGGAAGTCAAGGAAATTATCTCTAGATATTTAGAAATGCAGCAACTAGTTTAGCAAAAGGATATCTCTGTGTCAGGCTCTGCTTTAGAAAAAGCTCTATTGTATCTACTATTCCTTTCTCTACCAAAAATTCTTTATGTTAATTTTTAAAATAATCATTTCACGTGCTAATTCAAGTATATTGTATGCCCATCTTATTTGTCTCTAAAGAATGTCATCTCTTTAGATATACTGCCTAACATTATATCTTTCTTAATAGTAGTCGGATTATTTTTTTGTCTGTTCACTCTGTTGATTATTTATTTTGCTGTGCAGAAGTTTTTTAGTTTATTTATTTATTTATTTATTTATTTTATTAATTCATAGCTGTGTACATTAATGCAATCATAGGGTACAATGTGCTGGTTTCATATACAATCTGAAATATTTTCATTGAACTGGTTATCATAGCATTCATGGCATTTTCTTAGTTATTGTGTTAAGACCTTTATATTCTGCATTCAGTAAGTTTCACCCGTACCCTTCTAAGATGCACCGTAGGTGTGGTCCCACCAATTACCCTCCCTCCCTCCATCCTCTTCCCTCCCTTCTCCTCCCTTGCCCCTTTCCCCATATTCTTGTGCTATAATTGGGTTATAGCCTTCATATGAAAGCTATAAATCAGTTTCATAGTATGGCAGAGTACATTGGATATTTTTTCTTCCATTCTTGAGATACTTCGCTAAGAAGAATATGTTCCAGCTCCATCCATGTAAACATGAAAGAGGTAAAGTCTCCATCTTTCTTTAAGGCTGCATAATAATCCATGATGTACATATACTACAATTTATTAATCCATTCATGGGTCATTGGGCACTTGGGCTTCTTCCATGACTTATCAATTATGAATTGGGCTGCAATAAACATTCTGGTACAAATATCTTTGTTATAATATGATTTTTGGTCTTCTGGATATATACCTAGTAGAGGAATTAT
>CAUYRH010101003.1:0-101538 GCA_963574655.1 Perodicticus potto
CCTGTGCCCTTCTAAGATGCACCATAGGTGTGGCCCCACCAATTACCCTCCCTCCACCCCTCTTCCCATATTCTTGTGCTATAGATGGGTTATAGCCTTCATATGAAACCTTTAAATTAGCTTCATAGAAGCTCCCCTCACCTCCCTTCCCATATTCTTGTGCTATAGGTGGGTTATAGCCTTCATATGAAACCTTTAAATTAGCTTCATAGTGGGGCTTGAGTACATTGGATACTTTTTCTTCCATTCTTGAGATACTTTGCTAAGAAGAATATGTTCCAGCTCCATCCATGTAAACACGAAAGAGGTAAAGTCTCCACCTTTCTTTAAGGCTACATAGTATGCCATGGTATACACGTACCACAATTTATTAATCCATTCATGGGTCGATGGGCACTTGGGCTTGTTTGTGGAACCCATTATTTTCCCCACAGAACACCCATTGCCATCTCAAGGGATCTCAGTGTTATTTTATTTGAGAAATGCTCACACAGTGCTTGCAGTTTTCCTGGGACTCATACTCATCTCTGATGGAGAACAACCACCTTTGGGGTTGTCTCAGCAGGCAGCTCATTTCCAGCTGAAGGTAACAGAAAGCAGAGTCACAGAGATTTACTTACCATCTTGAGTTTTGCAGGGGTGGGGTATCTTTGTGAAATTCTTTTGCCTTAATATGAAACTTTCATTAGCCAAGTGTATGTGTCTTGTTTTATTCTTAGAGTTTGAACCTCCAAGAATTACCGTCACCTCTTCTGTGATGACAGTTTCAGATTGAGGTTGTATTTGCGTATAGGTTCTGATTGAGGTTGCATTTGTGATTGTGTGAAGCAGTTCTGTTGTTATTTGATATTGGACCATCCTGTTACCTGATACTAAAGATAATTTGCATCTGATTCAGCATAGAGTTTGCATGTCACCTAGGCAATGTTCAGGTATATAATACTTTTTCCAGTATTCCCTAGTGCTAGGCACCCAGAGCAGTTTACTTTAACAAATATGCCTGTTGCTCAGAAGCACATAATCTTGACTAAAGCATTATTTGCATTGGCAGTTACCCAAAGCTACTACTAGCACCCAAAGTTGATAGTGTCTCTGTTTTTTAGAAGGTTTTTATTTTTGTTCCCTACCCCATAGACCAGGAAGGTCCTTATTCAGCAGGGGATGCCTTAAAAGACACACGAAATGAAAAATCCTGTTCTTGTGTCTTCTTTAAGGAGATGTAGGTGACAATGAAATGTATGGGCTTTGGAATCAGAAGGCCTGACTTTGAATCCAGGTTCTGAGATTCTAGGCTGGCTTCGAGTTGTATGACATTCATCATTACTTTAACCTCTTTAAGTCTAAGTTTCCTATCTATAAAATGTGAACCTGCTTTTTGTGGTTGTTATGAAAATTAAATGAAATAATAATGCATATATAATAGTAGGATGGCAAGTCACAAGCACTCAGTAGAGACTATGATTGCTTCTCCTTGCATGAAAGTGGTTCAAAGAAACTGAACCCAAAAAGGCAACCCAGAGTCTTAGAATTCCCTGCTATTTCCCTCTCATTGAGGAAATTCAGGGACTGGTTTCACGGCCTGAAACAACTAGTCCTTCTGATGGTCACCTTGGCCCTTGACTTTGCTCCTTCTCCAAACCAAAAGGTTCTCTCAACCTTTTACAGTACACATCATTTTCTATCATATTTTTTACAATTATATTTATTTATCTGTCTTCATCACTAGAACATAAGGTCATTCAGCTCAGAGACTTGGCCTAGTTTGTGCTCTCTTATATCCCAACCCAAGAACAAGCAACTGTGCTGAATAGTTCCCCTGGGATGTGTTGAATGAATGAATAAGTTCAATGATGTGATTCTTAAGAGAGAGGCACATACACACATACACCTGTCACCAGGTCAGTCTTCCATTTAAATATCATTATCTACATGCCCAGATACTTGAATTCCTGCCTCATTTTCAAGTCTCTTTGGAGGGAGGTTTAGTACTTTCAACCAGCAGATTTTTGTGGGGCTGCAACTCCTGCTTCTCCAGCACCAGGCCTTTTGCTGCCCACTTTATTTGACTCTTTTGGAGAGCAGGGACAGTGTCTTGCCATCTGGCAAAGGTGGTTATGGAGTGGTTGCTATCAGCTAAACTACCTGAGGGTTTCAAGAGACCATAAGAAGCTGCTGTGTCACATATCATGTTTCTTACCTACGTCATCAGTCCTGGGCCCCTGATCCACCACTAACACAGAAAATAAGAGGAAAGTAGTAAGGTGTGATAGAGAGAGATGGCTTTAGGCAGAATGACCTAGTTTCTGTGCTTAGCTACTTTCTTGGGAAGTTCGTTTAGTCTCGGTTGTTGATCCCTGAGCTGTAAGTGGACGAAGAGAACCTATGTGGCATGGCAGCAGTGAGCTGTGCTTACAGGACGCGTAGTATGTGTCCCATACAGACGGCCAGCCTCCGGGATACCCTCTGTTTGACCAGCCTCTGTAATGATATCTTCAGTAAAAAATTATATGGGTGGGGGCCTGTGTGTCAGACAAAACATCACCAGTGGGGGACACAGCATCAGGTAAACTATGACTGAAATGTTGGTTTTCCTGGGCTAGAATGGCCGGAGGCTCTGTGTCGATTTGTCACCACCAGCTTGGAATGTGGGAACTGACGATGAAAGGATAGCTAACTTACAGTTTGATGTGACTTCATAAGTATATTATATCTACTTAAATCAGAATTGAAGCAAATGCCTTTAAATTACTGGTTATAGATAGTAATCAGTGAAATTTTTAAAAGAAGCAATTCCATCAACTTCCACAAAGTAGACTGATAATGAGAATGTGTGAGGATTCACAATAACATACATAAGTAAGGCATTTATGGTGCTGTCACACCAGCAAGATTAAAAGGCAAAGCTTGATATTTCTGGGTTCATATTAAGACTCAAATCTCAACCACCCTCATGATATATACCACCTTAGAACTAGAGAAAGCCATTGAGATGACACTGAGATACCACTTCCTGTAAACTTGGTTTCTTTATGAATTCTGTGATTATGTCCAGTCCATCCTCACTAATACCTGCTTGAAATCTGTGAATACACGTTTGTCTGTATAGAGCATTTCTACTGGTTAATGTTGGTGTTCCTATAATCATGTTTGTATGCATTTTTGCACATACATTATTGACACATTAACTTACTATGGTAACCACATACAGTAGGTTAAAGTGTTAATAAAGGTTAAAGTGTTAAGTCAAATGGATGCTAAATTTGATCTACTAATAAAAATAATAACTTTCAAGAGATTGTAAAAATCGAAGAGCAGCCATAGATGTAGCTGAAAAGGAACTTTATTTTCATTCAAAAAATTGTTAAATTGGTGGCTCTCGTAGCTCAGTGGGCAGGGTGCCGGCCACATACACTGAAGCTGGCAGGTTCGAACCCAGTCTAGGCCAGCTAACCAACAATGACAACTGCAACAAAAAAATAACCAGGTGGTGTGCCAGGTGCTTGTAGTCCCAGCTATTTGGGAGGCTGAGGCAAGAGAATCACTTAAGCCCAAGTGTTGGAGGCTGCTGTGAGCTGTGACACCATGGCGCTCTACTGAGGGTGACATAGTGAGACTCTATCTCAAAAAAAAAAAGTGTTAAATTCACTAACATGAAATTGGCCTCCAATTTTCCTGAGTGAGAGACAGGTAGCAGGTGGTTCTAAGACTCTGGTTTGCCTTTCTGGGTTCAGTTTCTTGGAACCGCTTCCATGCACGGAGACTGCATATAATAAAATGAAAACTAATGACTGGCCAGCTAAGGCATGTAGCTTAAGACCTGCTGGCAAATAAGCTGAGAAACATAGAGAAACAAATAAGAGAAAAGATAAGTGGGCCAACACACACACACACACACACACACAGCAGAGACAACAGATGAGGGTGACAAAGTGCAGAGGGAGTCAATAGTAATAGTTATGGAAATATGAAGTGTCTATGGGCGAAGTGAGAGCCAGGAGTGGCCAAGAGAGTTATGCATGTCTGAAGATTTCTTCGAGTTCATTAGGCTTCAACGTTGTAATGCATCATGGCCATGAAGGAGGAGGCAGAGGAAAGCCTGAGCAGCCCACCAATCTAGACCAGCCGATGCAGGAATGTGGTGAGCACTGTGGTCCCACGCAGGGGTGGGGGTCTCTGAGCACATCACTGTTAGTGGCATTTCACTGGACTTGTACCAACTCTTACAGATTATCGGACCAGTCATCACATTTGACATAAGGAGTAGTAGCAATATACATTTGTTTTATATCAATAACTACCTGAATTCTGCAAAGATTTCCTAAAGATGATAGCTTATGCCACAGCCTCTCAACTGGGTTCCCAGTTGGAGACATCTAAGATTCCCGAGGTAGCTTCTGCTGAAGTGCATTAGAAAACCTTCAGACTTAATCACTTTCTTCTTGTTAAAAAAAAATACTAAATTCACTAACATAAGAGACTTTTAAGCCCCCTCTTTTTTTTTTTTTTTATTGTTTGGGATTCATTGAGGGTACAAAGAATTCGATTACACTGATTACATTTGTTAGATAAAGTCCCTCTTATAATTGTGTCCCTCCCCAAAGAGGTGTGCCATCCTCCATGAGAGCCATTCTTAAAGAGTATTATTTGACATAAATTTTAACATCAGGAAAAAGTATTGAGATGCAGACATGTGCCTTTCTCTGCTGCCTAAAAAGAATCCCATATCCTGTACTGTTTGACCACAACTTTTTTCAGTCCTAATCTAATTCTCAAAATAAGATGAGGCAAATCATTCTCTGTAATCAGCCAACTTTAGCTTGAGTTAACACAACTCTAGTGATTTGGTCCTGACCAACTTGTTTCCCAGGTGAGCCCTGATTGGCAGCTTTCAGGAAGAGGAAAGGTTTTCACGTGTCTTCTAGTTCTTAGACTCAGATCACAAAGTCCTTTCCTTCCCTTAGCCTTCTGCTCTAAGATTTTAGTTTTCTTTCTCTTATTCGAAAAGTGTAAAACATACTGGCTATCGGGGAAATAGAAAACTTTTTATTTGTGTCCAGACAATGACACTCAGGTATTTTCTTATCTCTGTGTTTCCCTCTCAGAAGCTATGGAATTCTTCTACGCGAGGCTCTGGTGGGGCCCCATTACCATGCAGATTGCCATGCACACGTGTCTGGGTTACTTAGAGGAGGCGTCTCCAGGAACACAAACACTGCATATTCAATGTGGTTCAGCAAATAGGTTCCTTGGAATGGAACAAAGCACACTATTGGTGGAGCATCCAGTGAGTCTCCCTGCAGTACCTCAGAGGCGATGCCAGCCATAATGCAGTATGAGACCGTCATGCGTGCAGTCAGCTGGGTGTATATGAGCTGCAAAGTTGACCAAGGGTCAAAGCCATCCTTGGTATTGATTACTCAGCTAAAAGACATTAGGCCACCGTGTAAGAAATTCCTATGAACCTTAACAGGGACCCAAGTGGAACTAGAATGTGGTGCACTCAGTGATCACTGGGCCTCTGCGTTCCTTTTCTGTTTCATTCTTGTCACTCTAGTTGAGGCCTTGGTCACCTAATATGTGGCTTATGTCTGTGGTCTTTCATTTATTATTCTCTTTGGGATAAAAAGCCAGTGTCTTAACTATAACCTTCCAGACCTTGTAGGGATGTGGCCTTTTCTCCACCTGGTACATGTCACTCCCCACACGGTCCCTGGCCGCTCCTCATCACCTGTGCCCTCTGCCTGGAAGACTTTCACCCCAGAGGCTTGAGGGGTGACTTCCCTTACTTCCTTCCACATTTGTCAAGATGTATCTTTTCAGTGAAGCCTTTCCTGGCCAATCTCTGTTGAAGGTCAACTTTCCTCTGCCCCTGGTATTGCCCCTCTCCCCTTAATTTTCGCGGTGGCACTTATTTCTGTTTACATATTGTCTATTATACTCACCCGTCTTGTTTAGTGTCTTTTTGGAACAGTGGAATGTAAACATGTGCATGTAAGTTCACTACGGTGTCCCCCATGCCTGGGACAGTGCCTGCCGCCTAGTAAGTGCTCAGTATTTATTGGCTGGCTGAAGTAATAAATTACTCATCTCATCTCTTATCTTCTTCCTTCTCTCAGATGTACTGTCACCACATGAAATTATTATTTTTGGCCATGTTAGTCTCAAAACCTCTATTGGTCCCTTGTCACCCATTAGGTTAAAGTTTGTCCTGCCCGGCCCAGAGTTAAGTGCTTTGACAACCTAATCCCAATCCACCTGCAGGGTCTGATCTTCATCACCCACCCGGAGATTTCTGTTTGGGAAGTTGGCCTGCTCACTGCCCCACAACTGTTCCCCAAGTAAACATTCCATGGTTGAACTCCCCGGCAGATGCAGGCGGCGCTGCATGAGGAGCAGCAACACAGATGTAACCATTCCTACCCCTGGCCATTGTGTAAGACCTCTGCCCTCTGCACCGTGGTCTTCCCATCAGGCTCTCCTGGGCTTCCCAGAGAGGTCTGGTCTGCCCTCCCAGAATACTGTGAAGCCTCCACACCATCTTTCCTCTACGTATCATTCAGTGGGCTTCTATGCTCCAGACATTTGAGGTGCCTCATTGCCACCTCTTTTGGGATTTCCTGTTGTGAGAATATCAGTGTCTTAGTGTGGGGTTTTATCTCCTAATGTCTCCAAAGTGGGGCTGGTTTGAGGGCTGAAGCAGGGAGAAAGCCCTATTCTGGAAGCCCTCTCCCCTTCCTTCCCTCTGTTTTCTGTTCATAGAATCTGTGTGAAGCAGCACTTTTGGTGTTGGATTACAGCAGTCTGGAAAAACACAGAGGAAGCTCCACCTTCTTGTAACTCTCCAAGTTTCAACTCCTCAGCCTTTAGGGAACAGCTCTGCCTTGCCATTCTCTTGCAGCTCCTCCTGGTTCAGCTCTTCTGTGTTCTTAACACAGCCAGGATGCCTCCTCCCCACCTGGGCCCGCACAGCCAGACACACCATTCAGCCTTCCACACTCATCCGCCAGCCTTGTGCCCACAACTCATGCAGACAGACCTCTGGGAACCCAGAAACTGTCCTCCACCAGACACGCCAGAGCTGGTCTCGATTCCTTTTTGGGGACATCAGTGCCTACATCATAAAGAGACTTTGGATCTTTTCCCTGCTGGAATGTCTTTGATTTTTTCAAACATATGCATGTTTTACCACCAAATTCAAGACTTTGCTTTTTCATTTAGACCCTTTTAATTGACTCAGCCTCAGAGATTTTTTCTCCTCTACCTGATAGCTTTTATCATCTGAGCTGTTTTGAGCTTTTAGCCATGTGTGGCTGTCTCCTCTTACTGACCTTCTCTTTCACACCCCTCTTGTCTCCCAAGTGGCTTGCCAGCCCCTCCCGGAAAGACCAAACCTTCCTTCTCTTTATACCCCACACAGCACTCACATTACCTTATTTATGTAGTGATGGCTGAAGTGATTTGTTGACTAAATTCTGTAAAGTATGTTTTGGAAAAGTCAGTGGCCAGCTGATTGCTTGACCCTTATGGAAAATTTACTGATGTGGATACTTCAGACCACCATGACTCCAGATGCCTGGCACGTACAGACTCAGGTGCGTTGGTGTGCATCTGAGTATTGAGTGAGTTAGTGCGCTCTTTGCAAGAGTGCCCTATCCAAGCTCCAGCTGTTCCTGCTACTCTTTCTTTCAGATGATCTGGGATAATCTTGGCTTTGTTTATGATCAAGGGTGTCAATTGTGGGGGCTATCTCAGAAGGATTCAGCTCTCACAGACCTTTAAGTGTCTAAAGGCCACATTGCCCAAACCAAGGGGCCTTGACAAATGAAAGGTTGTTCTCCTACTTGGGCCAGCACTACTCAGGCTCAGGGCTGGGACCTTCAACATGGTGCAAAGACTCCTAGGAGAGCTCTGAGTTTCCACTCAGGTCACGAATTCCTCCAGATATGCAGTATCTTTGCTTGCTGGTCTGGGATCATGAGAGCCATTGTCACAGACAGACTAACAACGTATTGAGGACAATAGGGGTGTACTGGAACTTATGGAGTCCACCCTCCTGGTTTGTCCAAAATGTTCTGTATTCTGCTGGAGAAAAAAGGAATCCATGTGAGTGATAGTGAAGGCTGGGCTTCCGCCCTGAAATCATGTTACTGGAACTTCCAGATAATGTCATTCTTCATTTTTCCTAATGCCGACTTACAGATTACATCCCAGCTCTGTGGAGAAGCAGAATTTGCCAAGTATGCTTGTCATTTCTTCTAATTAGGTTTTTGAATAAATCAAAGAACTCTTGTTTTCATTTACCTTGGATTATACAGGAACAATGTTCTTGTTTATGTTGCCCAGAAAAGCAATCCCCATGGAAAGGACACGGATTCCTGACATTCTAAAGGCTCAGGAAGTTTCCGCCCTCCACTTGCCTAAGCCCTCCATCAGCCCCGCCCTTAGAGGGGGAAAGAGCTGGTCTTCCCCTTCCCCTGTCTCCTAAGTGAATGGGGCCTAGAAGGGAGGTAGGAGAACACTCTCCTTGCTGTTCCCAGCCCTTTTGAGGAACCTTCCTGCCTAACAAGTCAGAGGGTGGAGAAATCCCTGGGGAGCAGAAAGCTGGGAGGAAGGATGGAGACTCATCCTGAGCCTCCTCCCTTCAGGGCTCTTTCCTGCTCTTCATCTCCTGCCCCTCCAGCCCCTTCCCAACGGAGCCTGCTCTGCCTCCCTCCCCACTGCCAGGGTTGCTCCTGCCCGGGACCCCCTTGCTGGCCATTTGTCCCTTTGCTCCCTATGGCCCATCACAAGTCTCTGAGTGAAGCAGAATTCCCTGCTTTAGGGCCATGGGCCTAAGACTTTGTTCTGGTGGGTTTGGGTCTTCAGGAGGCAATGGCCTCTGAGCATTTCTGAGACAGGGAGACCAACAGAAGTTTGCCTGGGGTCTCTTTTCCCTCCACCTGCTCGTCCTCTCCTCTCCTCTCTGGGGATTTAACCTGTGGGGCTGGGCAAGGCCAAGTGGGGCTTGGTTTGTCCTAAATGTTTTGTTTTCTGCTGGAGAATTATGGACCACAGCAGAAGGGAATTGCCAGCAGTCCCTGCAGTCCGCCCCTCTTTAGGGAGAAATAAGTGTTGGCTGTGGGATGGGACAGTCAGCCTTCTTATATTTGCTTCTTGGAGTGAAACTTCTTATCATCAGGAGTGACAGATATTTCATTTCAGTTACCTTGGATGGCAAGGAGGCCCCAATCCTTTCCTAAGTCATAGTCCTGTGAAACTAGGTTACATAAGGCAGTGAAGTAAATAAATATCCCCTCCTCTTCCCCTTTCATCCTCCCCCCCTCCCTTCTAACTTCTCCCCTCCTCTCTTCTTTTTCATTTTAATTTTCATCCTTTTCCTCCCCCCTTCCATCTGTCTATCCCTTCCCTTCCTTCCACCAAACTCTGTCAACTACCACTAGATATTTATTCACTGATACTTAGAAGAAATCACATCTCTTGATCAAAAGAAGAAAAAACAGCTGTCCTGGGTCTTGTAGCCGGAGATGTGGCTGGGTGGGACAGGATTAGACGTTAAACTCTGTGTCAGTGATAAATGTAGACTGTCTATCTCTGCTTGTCTGTGGTTCTTCTGTGCCTCACCCCTGCCCCAGCCCCTGCTCCAGGGGTCTAAAGCTGTGACCTTTTTACTCCCCTGCTTAATAGGAGCTGGAGTTTGGTGAGCAGCTGTCACTCCACTGAATGGCAGCAGAGCCTGCAGTGTGGCTACCATGAAGGGCTCAGTCAGAACTTGGGGTGTGTTTTCTCTTATCACCACTGTCTGACTGCTCATGGGATTATACCCCATCCTAAAGCGGAGATTATCATTGTGTTACTATTTCAGCCAATGTTGATGCTGGTGTTATTAGATCAGAGTGGGGTATGATGGAATATGTTCTATATTATATCCTGTATTGTCTTAATTTCAGACATTTCCCTCTTTATAAACTAATGGCTTTCTTTTGAGTAGCAACCAAAATCAGGAAACCTTTAGTTAGGGTGCTGAGGGTTCTCCACTTGATATTTAAAGTGGTAACCTCAACTGGCCTTTACTTTTGTCAATGAGAACAAATTATACATTTTTGATAATTCTAATGTTTAGATGTACTTGGTGTTCTAGGTAATATTTATGAAATCATGTTTTTGCACTAGGTTCTTAACAACTATGTTCCAATATAAAGATTAACAACTAACCTGAATGCTTTTAAATGACTTCTCTTGATTTAAATTCATCATTTTTTATAGTGAAGGAGACATAGGCTTTTTAAAAGTTATTAATATTTGGAAAAAATTAATATTTATAGTATTTTGAATGTCCAGATTCCTTGCATTTTTTTAGTTTTGTATTTAGCTTCTATCTCTAAAATTAAAAAAAAAAAAGTAACTAAACCAAGCACAAAATTCTATGTGTTTTGAGCAATATCTGCTCAGAAACTTATTATCCAGCTACTCCTAATAACTTCAACCCCTTGAAACATAGTCATCAACCAGGAAGTCCACAGTTAAAACTTCTGATGCTCTGAAACAGGTTTTGTCAATTTAGGGGCCAAGATCTATGTACTTTATTTACCACTATGGAAGAAGCCACTGGGTCTTCACTCAGAGTTTATTCACTTGATTTTACATATGATTATAAACCATAATTATCTGATTATCCAGGTTAAAAGCTGTTTGGAAGCTGTCATTTAGGGAACGGAGAACAACAAATACAGGAACAATGACTTAGAAGAGCTCTGTTCAGATAGGAAGAGAGGAAACAGGAAAAATAACCGTTCTTTTCAATACAGTGCGCTGTGTTGCAGTTTTCATGAAGAAAATTCAGGTTATGGTCTATATATTTTGCCTCAAACGACACAAAAGTATGTAATATTTTTCAGAGAATCTTTTAAGATAAATACTGTTTAACTAAAACGGGTTTTATAACTTAAAGCCCTTTACTTCACATGTTATCACGTGCAGAACATTGCACTTGAATTATTCCATATGAACAATGTCAGTGCATTGCATATGTTGTTCCAGAAAGCTTAGCGTTAACATATCTTAGCACAGTGCTTCTCAAGCTCTTCTAGCTCAGATCCCTTGTTCAAAAGAAATTTTGACTCAGAATCCTGATATGCGTAACAAAGAAGGGAAGGGGTATTCTGGTTTCCGTGGGTGCACAAAGGTTTCTGAGCCTACGTGGCGGCCTCCTTCCCATCACCTCAGGGACTTCGTAGGAGTTAACACAGAGCACAACACCAGGCACAAAGTCAGACCAGGACAGGAGGTTATTGGTAGGAAGGAGGCTTTCAGGCATCCTTCAATCACAGTCCCAAAGCAGCTGCAAAACTTTGGTGGTGGTACTTTTCGTGTCTGCAGCGTCCTCTACTAGGGGTTTTGTGGATAATGAGTAGACTGTAATCAACTCTAGCTTCCTCAGTGTCACTGTCACTTTGGTTAGCAACATGACTCAAGTACCCCATGCATTGTCTGCAAGTTGTGCTAAAGCGGCGATCTGCACCATGGTATCCATAGGAAACAGGAGGGCGACAGTCATTTGCTTATGGGCATTCTGTATACTTGCAAGATAGAATTTTCTGATTGTTGTTTCAGTTGGTGCTGCTGCTGTTGCTGTTACTACTTTACCTGTCCTTCTTGTTCCTGTTGTTTCTCCCCCTCTTCCTAATCCTCTTTCTCTTCTGTTTTTTTCTTTTTTTTAATATACTAGAAGAGCAAGACACTTTGCAGTATTTGAGCTAGATGCTTTGGTATCCCTTATTCTTTGGGATATGCAAAATGAGCTATCAACCTTACTTAATGTGCTAGACCATGTTCTTTCTTCAGGAAGAGGAAATCCAAGACCAATTAAGGTATCTGCAGGCAGAGTAAATAAACCCCAGTCAGTGGACATTTTCCACAAGTTTGCTTGCTGCAGTAGAGCAGTGGTTAGGTGCTTTATTGGTGTCTCATAACATTGTGTAAACACCCCATGTTGACAGAGTGAAGTCATCAAAGACACAGGAGACTGTCCCTTATTTCTGGATTCTGCCCCTTCCAAGGTGGTTGTTACAGCTCTTCCAGTCTCCTCAGGCAACAGCAATACCCTATTTCTTTTGCCCACCTGCACAACTGGCTCCAAAATTGTCCCTCTGCAGGGGAAGGATGCCAGCACTCTCTATGAGTGTCTTCCTTAAGAACAGGACTCGGGCTCTGTCACATTTGGATGCTTTGATAGATTATGGGGCAGATTGACTTTGTTATAGTAAGTTGCTTTTTGTGCTCAAAGAGAAAAAAATTATTCAAACAGATCCTTCTATTTTGACCTCCGCAGAGAGGAGCAGTCCTAGCTTAGAGCCTACATGATACCAGCAGTAATAGAATCTGGATTCCACCCGTTCATCTCTCTCCCTGCAATGTACTTTTTATTGTTAGAGAAAAGATAAACATTCAAGTATTTTTATTATCAATTTAAAATAGTACCGACAGAGGCCAAATTGTGTAATATCTACAAGCATGAGCTCTGGAGCCAGACTGCCTGGCCCTGCTATGCACTAATTAGATGACCTTGGGTAGGTTACTTACTGTGACTCATTTTTCTCATCTGTGAAATGGGGATGACAATAATACCTGTTTCACATTGTTGTAAAGGTTAAGTGAATGATTACCTTTGTAATGCTTGTAAAAGAAAGCACCATATTCCTATTAGCTGCTCTTGTTGTGTCTGCCAATATTATTATTGTATCCTTTTTGTAAAAACTCGACTTATCTTCATTTTCTGAGGATTTGGGCAGAGACGCAAGGAGCTTAGTGTAGATTTATCCCTGGGATAGGATCCTAAAGTAACTGGCCCCTTTGAAAAGTAGACTCTTCAGCAGGAGGGAAAGGATGCTTGTTTTGAACTTAGACCTGAGTTTGGATGTTGACTCTGCCCCTTAACCACTTGCATAAAAACGTGAAAATACATTTAAAGATAGAAGATAATAATGTCTACATTGTTACATCATAACACTTAGAAATAATACGATAAAGAGCTTAGTTCTTTTTATGTGCTCAATATTTATAGCAGCTATTATTATTATACTTTGAAGAGACAATCTAGGCCACCTTAGGTCATGGGGATGTGGAGTTACTTGGTGAGTGAAAAGATTATTGATGAGGTTTGTCAGATAATTTAATGTTTAAGATGAAGTTTTAAATTTGCTTAGCAATAGAAATAATTGCAGTATTTGCTTTATTTATGTATACCCTTTCTTATACCAGGGTGATCTTCAGAACAGGCTATTAACATTTCTTTCTTGTATTTTGAATTGAATGTTGTAGAAATCCGCTCTCAGGAGGAAGTGTGCAGTCTGTAAAATCGTGGTCCACACTGCCTGCATCGAGCAGCTAGAAAAGGTAAGAGAGTGCCACCTGCTGCACTTTTATGACATTACAAGTGTTTAGTTGTAAGGATCAGGTGTAAATTCCTGTTTCCAACTTACTGAAAACAATGCCCTTTAAAAAGCTGAAAGTCCAACATTATTACCAGATTATTAATGGAAATACAATGTCTGAGAGTCATTCACCCTCTTGTGTGCAGGAGTATAATTTTCTATAATTTGATGTTGGGTAAACATAGAGGGCAAAGCCTGGTTTAGACTAAATCTCTTCCTACATATCTTTGTTCAGACTTTGTTTTTCACACGTAGGCTCTTCCACAAGACACTTTCTCTAGAAAAAAAAATTCAATAAGCTCTGTGGATGTGTCATTCAGATATAGCTTACCTATGTGAATTTACATCTTCCCAAGGCAGGTGCAAGTATCTCCTGAGCTACTGTGTGCAAATGCATTGAAATGATTTAGTCCCCTTGTGGCATTCATTCAATTTCACTGACACGGTACCAATTGCTGCCAACTGGTATCTTGTGACAATGACTGCTAATATTTGATCTGAATATTTTCTTTCCTGTTCCATCACCACATATTTACATCCTCTGTCATTCCTGTGCTCCGTTCATTTTATCAAGTAGTTACGGAGGATGTAAAGGCGCCCACTAGGAGACCGCCCCAACTAAAAAGGCAGTGCTGCTGAGTCTCTTTATAAAGAATCATTTTGTGTGTGTGTTTGAGTAATCATCATAACATTAAAAATTTGTCAGGTTTATATTTTCTTCTTTAAAAATCTGAAACCCAACTTCACACTTTCATTTGCCACAGATCTTTCCTCTGACTCTTGCTTATCTCACTTTTTTTTTTTTTTTTTCAAATTTGTGGTGTACAAATACTGTGTTTTAAAGATACTTTGGTTTCATTAGTGAGGATGAAGGCCATGGGTTAGAAGTGCAAATCACTTGAGATTTCTGTAGATTATCTAATGTGAGGAATTCAAAGGGGCAAGACGAGCATGAATTATTCCTTATTCTTTAGTAGTTTTCTTTTGTAGTCTCCTTATCTGTCATTCTTCATTTCCTTTCAGGTAACTCAATCTTGCTTAATACTTATACCTAATATCCTTTTCTTTTTAAATGACAGATTAATTTCAGATGTAAACCAACATTTAGAGAAGGAGGCTCAAGATCACCAAGAGAAGTGAGTATTTTTGAACTGTTTCAAATGCAACCTTTGATTTCTCATTGATTCATAAGATGCATAGATATTCACCAGACATTAGAAAAAAAATTCTATCTCTCTCCATTCCATGTTATTGCTAATACACCAATAAATACAATCAATAAAATCTCCAAGTATCTTGAACATGTGCTGCACTTTATTTTTCTCCTGCTATGTATTGAACAAATAAAGTCCTACTGAATGAACTAGAGAGAGGGGGGACGGGTGGTGATAGAATTTCTTGTGGGTGTCAGCTGTGCAGGGGGCAGCATGATCATCTGGTATTTGTCTGAACACTGAAGCCAGACTGTCTGCTTTCAAAACCAGCCATGATGCTGTGTGATCTTAGGCACCTCATCTAATCTCTCTAAGTCTCAGTGTTTGTATTTAAGTAAATCAGTCAATCAAACCTGAGATAGAACTCCACCCAATACCCAGTCCCTGACCTTACAATCTGCTCATGAAGATATACAGGTGAATAAGAAATTCGGATTCTATTTTAGTGGTAAGCAAAGGTGTAATAGGTGGAGATGGCACTTAGATATATTGGTTTGTCCAACTTTTATTTAGCAGAGACACCAAGCACAGTGCTGAGAAAGTGAGCTGGATTCTCAGGGCACCTGTGTTATTGGGGACAGTCTCATATGTCATGTTTTAGTCATTCTAATCTCTTCTTCTGATTCCTACTCTATCCACTTACTGGAATTGCTTTTATCAGTGTTGCCTATGATCTTGCTCATGGGAAAATCTATAAGGGGTTTATTTTTCTGTCCTTTTTTTTTATTAGTCTCTCAAAAATATTCAAAATATTACCTATTCCTTTCTTCATGATATGTTCTCTTCTCTCAACTCTTTTCCTTATTTTCCTCTTTCATCATCGGATAGCCCTTTCTACCATCTTTAGCTGGCTGCTCCCCCCAACCTCTGATGTCCCTCTGGGCTTGATCCTTGTTTATTTCTCTTCTTTTTGTCCACTCCTATTAGAAGAGCTCATCCAGTCTCCCGGCTTTAAATACCACCCACAGGCTGACATCTCCCAGCTTTATGCTTCCAGTCTATACTTTTTGAAGTTCCATTTGACATGTCCATTGAAAAGAAGTCACAGACATTTCAAATATAATGCATCAAAAACCGTACCATTTCCATCACCATACAAATGGCTTCTCATCCCAATTCTTTTCCACCTCAGGAAATGAGATGACTGTTGATCTAGCTCCTCAGTTGAGAAAACCGGGGAGAAATCACACTGATTACTTATCTCATGTTCTCCTCGCATCAATTCATTTGCCAGGCCTATGAATTTTATTCATAAAGTACATTTCCAATCTACCTATTTGTCCCAGCACCTTGCACTGAAGTGCTGTTGCGCTCTCTCCTTTGACTGCTACAGTAGCATCTCTGTAATTCCTCAGTTTCCCCTTCCATCCACTCCTGATTTAAGGGAGTGGTCTTTTTTTTTTTTTTTTGCATTTTTTGGCTAGGGCTGGGTTTGAACCCGCCATAGGCGCCGCTCAAGGGAGTGGTCTTTTAAATGGAAAATTAGAAAACATCATTTTCTAGCTTAAAATTCTCCAAAGGTTTCCACAGCTCTTAGAGCAAAACCAAGCCCTTTGTCTTTGCATGGAAGGGCCTATGCTACCTGCCCCTGACGGCCTCACCAGCCCTATCAGACTGCCATGTGGACTTTCTTTCAGGTCTGAAGGCACACGCCAAGATGGGCCCCAGCTTCGGATGTTCGCATATTTCATTGCTGTGTTCAAAGTCTGTTTGCATGACTAACTATTTCTCCTAGGTAGCCTCCACTCATGAACCCTCAGAGGTTGCTTTGGTCAGTTCAGGCTGTCACACTAAACACCACAGAGTAGATGGCTTAGAAGCAGCAGACATTTATTTCTCACTGTGGTGGATGTTAGAAGTCCAAGATCAGGTGTCAGCAATACCCAGCTCTAGTGAGGACCTCCTTCGGGCTGCAGGTTGCCACCTTCCCACTGTATCTTCACAGGGAGGAAAGAGGGCTAAGAGAGCTCTTGGCACCTAACTGTTATACCTTCCAAAGCCCCCACCTCCTCACACCATCACATTGGGGGTTACAGCTTCAATATATGAATTTTACAGAGACATAAACATCAGTCCTTTTGCAGAGGTCTTCCCTGATGACCACCTTTACATGGATAGCACATTATTCTTGCTGAAAGCACCTTGTTCCACCTCTTCAGAGCATTGTGTGTGTCATGGTTATGCATGCATTTTACTGTTTGCTTGTTTGGAAGCTTCCCTTCCAAGCTTTGGGAAGTCACTCGTGGAATTTATCCTAAACCCTTTGTGACAAAACAGAGTATGTGATCAGTGAATGTGCATTTATATATTTCCTTCCATATTTATGAACTCTTGGTCTAAAAGGACATTTTAAAAATTTTCAGATTAATATAAGACCACATATTATTACTTACATTGTTTGTAACACCTGTAAATAATAGCCCTTTTGTTATCCAGGACTTGACACTATATATGAATAATTCAGAAATTATCAATGAGCAATAAAAGGATTTTATGGTGTTAGAGGCCTTGCTTTGCTATCTTAAGAACACTCGCATTTATAGTGGAAGGTTCCTGAGTCTAATATCGGCCCAACAATCTAGGAGACGTAAATAATGGTCAAAAGAAAACAGTGTGAACAATTATAGTGCTTGGGAAATAAGAATTAAGAAACAGTAATGATTCTTTAATAATTTTTTTCTTATTTATGTTGGCAATAAATGATGACCCACAGATGGTACCTACCTGGCTTGTCAAAGAAATTAGGTGGAGAATTCCATTCAATTCAAAACACAACTTATTGGGTGTTGGCTTTGTTCAAACTCTGTTTAAGCAGAAGTAGAATGAATTTATATTAGGGCTAAGCAGAACTCTGAGTAGAAGGACACTGGACATGTCCAATCATGAGGCCGGATGCAGGTTGGAGACAGCCACTCAGTTTTCTTCGTAATGGTGATTTTGTGTAAGTTACTTTATCAGTGCTGTAGCTTCCTACTTATTTTTTAGAAAAGAAAGTATCAAAAATATTTTACAACATGTATATTCATACATATTAATATTTGACAAAAATTCTAAAATATTTTTTTCTGTTCCCTACATGAACTAAACTACATGGTATTATAAATCTGCTTACCAAAAGGTATACAGTGGGTGCACTTCTTGTGGTTTCAGGCATCTGAAGTCAGTTCAAAAATATTAAATGGAAATTTCCATAAATAAATAGTTGATAAGTTTTAAATTGCACGCTCTTGTAAGTAAAGTGACGAAATCTTATGCTGGCCTGTTGGCTCCCCCGGGATGTGAACCGCCCCTTTATCCAGTGCATTTGTGCGGCAGATGCCACCTGTCCCTTAGTGACTTAGTAATTCTCTCAGTTACAGATTTTAAAGAACATACTATGTGTTAAGCTCAGTACTACAGGCGGTCCCCAAGTTACAAGCATCTGACTTAAATACAACTCGCACTTACAAAAAGAGGCTATTACAGGTAATAGGGAAATGGACCTGTTTCCATTTAATACACATTCAGCTTAAGAACAAACCTACGGAACCCATCTAGTTTGTAACTTGGAGCCTGCCTGTACTTTGGTTTCAGTCATTTCCTGGAGTTCTTGGA
Organism: Perodicticus potto; assembly: GCA_963574655.1. Classification (NCBI taxonomy): domain Eukaryota; kingdom Metazoa; phylum Chordata; class Mammalia; order Primates; family Lorisidae; genus Perodicticus; species Perodicticus potto. Next base: position 18,239 of record CAUYRH010101003.1, read on the forward strand.
ACGTATCCCCGGTGAACAGAGAAAGACTACTGTATGTTGCAGTGTGAATGATTGAGTCAGCCTTATAATTTCTAAATAATTGTTGATTTTGAAAATTGTTGATTTCATCTTTTGAATAGAGCTGTCACTCGCTAAATGATCTCATGAGTCAGCCATGATTTCACATAGGTAATTGTATCAAATTCTTCCAGCATTTTCCTCCTTAAATTGATAGTCATTAGGTGACTTATAATCTTAATAAGTAAAAAATTTCTCTTAACATCAATGATATTGTTCATTTCCCACCAGCTTCTGCTAAACTAATAGCAATTATATTAATTTTTCTCTCTCCTTTATAATACTGTGTGACATTTTTATATATTCAATATTGCCACTACTGACTATCACTGGAATCATTTATTGATGTGTCATATTGAAGTAACTAGAGTCTAATTTTCCAGAGCAGAGGAGAGGCACGGCAACACAATAGTAGGAGACCATACTCTGCTGCCAGCCGGTCGGGGTTCACATCCACTTTGACCTTTATGTTTCGAGTAAGCTCTCTCTGCTTTAGTGTCCTCATCTGTAAAATGAGGATGAGTATGATCATTCACAGCCACCCCCTGATAACGTGCCCTGCAGTAGTGTGAATGGGATTCTCCTGCAGTTGGCCAGTGTCTCCAGTCCTCCCTGACCCTCATCCTTAGGCAGGAAGTAGGCTAGGGTTCTTCTCTGTCACTTGAGCAGGTGGGGGCTGGAGGTGTCAGCAGTAGAAGGTCTCGTATCTTCATCCTCAGTAGAGTTTTTACACTGAGCTGCTGGGATGAGCACTGATAACTGGGCAGCGTCCCAGTATTGTTGTCATTGTCTTGAAAGCCACAGCCAAGCACAGGAGCCACCAGTGTCCATATTGATTATTTTTCTATTCACGTCATTTCATATTGATTTTTAAGATTACACAGAAAAGCACCTCCAGGTGAGCTCAGCCTCATCCTTTGCAGTTCTTTGGGAGAGCCAAGCAATAGCGCTGCCCAGGTAACATGATTTCTTTAATAAAAAGAAAAAGCTCATTGGAACAAGATTATAGAGACCTTTCACATCAGAAATTAGCTTTCCAATTGCTTAATAATTAGGAGATGGAAATAGTCTCCAGTGTTACATGGATGTGTTGGGCTAGGGTTAGGGTTAGGGTTGACTGGTTCTGTGGCAGCAGAGGAGGGGCCAGGGAGATGGCAGGGGCACAAAACTGCAATACTCACCCACATAGAAATATTTCAGTATTTTAATACCTCATGGAACTTCACTGATACATTCCAACTAAACAGCATCTCTACTTATGAAAATTCTCATGAAGATTAAAAGAATGATTACCTGTAAAATATTTTTTTAAACTGTGTAGTACACGGATAGTACTCAATAAATGTTAGCCATTATTATTAGGTTCTTTCTGAGCACAATATAAGATTATGTCTTTGTTTTATTGAACCATGATAGTGGGAAAAACAAGACAAAAATTAGACTAATTTGCAGGATCATTATGCTTCTTTATATCTTATTATAGTTAAATGGCCATTATTCCTCCAGGGTCTTTGTTTGGCTTTAGTTTAAATTGACTTGACATTATTAAGAGAAATAGAGGTGGCATTTTGGTAGTGATAACGCTAATGCTTATTAGTGGTATTCTTGTCACTTTGAATTTCATGCCTCCATGTGACATTTTCTTTTCCTCCTCAACACTGATCTATTTTCTATATCTGTAATGAGAAGAGGGCCTCCTGGCATGGCGTAGGCACTTTGTAAATGTTTGTTGAATGACTGCATACACATATGAAATGGCCTTGCAAAGGGAAAGTATGGATTATGCCTAGATCTTACTATGGATATGTCATTAATAGTAACACAGATAAAGTGTGTTTTCTCAGAAGAGAGCAAGAGAGAACAAAATGAGGAAGTACTTTGAGTGTATTGGTCTGTGAGGGAGGAATTGTAAATGGTCTGGGTTTGCCTGCATTGTTAGTCCTGAAGACAGCGTTCTCATGATGTATCCTGAGCACTAGTAGTGAATGGCGCTCCTGGGCTGTCTGCCCCAGGAGTGTGCATCTGCTTGGGAGGAAAAGGTCTTTCTGCATTTCCTACATTCCAGACAAGAATAGACCTCAAAAGCTGATATAGTTCAAGGTGCCTGAGGACAGCCTGGAACATGGTATCACTGCAAAAGCATCACTGATGAGTCCTTGTCCCTTGACTCCGACATCTCTTTTATGTAGCTTTTCCCTTCTTTGACTTTATCTGGTGAACAATTCCCACATCTGTGTCCTGTGTTGGGAGATCTATTTTTATCTGAGAATTTGATTTCTTTAAGTTCTCCAGCTAGAAGGTTTAGTGCAGTGCTTGTCTGCCACAGAAAAAACACTAAATACTTACCTGGGAAATTAAATTGGATATTATTGTTTCAGCTTCTCTCCTTCACTTTTTCACTTCTTTTTGCACATTTCTTGTACCTGCCTCAGTTACCTCCTGGCCCAAGGTCCTCTGGTGTGTTCACAAATCTGCACTGTGTTTGATGAGTTAGAAAGCAGAGTAATGGCAAACGGGCACGGCCACTTGCCGCTAGGAAGACACAGAAGGGAGGGCATGATGCGAGGGATCTACAACTGTAAAAGATTCCTGGCAATAGAGAAATAACTTCATTGTCCACGGGGATTCATGTTTTATTATTGAACATGTGGTACCTACACGTTTTTGATTTTGTGCTTATATGGGTTTAAATTGTGGTTTATATAAGTCTGTAGTCTTAAAATGTTACAAATGAATTTGGACAATTACAAATTAAAACACATTTTTAAAATTCTGTTTTCCCGCAGAATTTTGTGCGTCATCACTGGGTGCACAGGCGCCGGCAGGAGGGGAAATGCAAGCAGTGTGGTAAGGTAAGAGCCCAGCCACCTCTGGCCACCCTGGGAGGCACTTTAGGCCTTCTAAAGCCCCTGAGATCCATGAGTCCTGTCCCCAAGTCCAGGGTTCAACATGTCAGTCTCTTTCTGAGAGATCTTACTTCCCCACATCCCTTAGCTCAGGAGGTATTTTAGATGTTCTAGACCTCATTGCAAGAGGAAGAGGTCTTAATGAAAGGATTTATCACATTTTAAGAGAGATGGGTGCATTTTCATTGTGAATTTCATTGATTGTTGATTTTTGAAAACATAACTTTTCTGATTTTGATAAATTTCCTTCATGAGGACTACTGGCTTGTCATACTGACTTGATTTTAGTGGTTAATCAATGGATTGTTGAGCAAACTGCTTTTGCTGATAACATAGCTATGGTTGAGCACAACTGTGCTCTAAACTATGTTTAGAAGAACACAGTCAGCAGCTAGAAATGTGTTGCTATCTTGAGACATTATCCAGTTCCTGTGAAGAGATGCCCTCTTTGAGGTCATCAATATCTACCTCCTTTGTCACCGTGAATGGTTACAGGCACCTCATGATGCAATGACTCTTGGAAAAGTGAGGCAAGGCAAATGGTGGGTCTGTTGTTAAAGTCCGCACATTCCATGTGATACTGATCTGTGATATTTGGGTGACAGCTTTTTCCAATGTGCAAAGATCTACTTTAGGGATGCCAGGCTCCCTTGGGAAGATTAAACTGGTCAGGACTCCCTGGGCACCCCAACCTAGGATGACGGCCAATAGGGGAGATGATGTTGGAGAAAACACAAGACTTTCTCACAAACTTAGTACATAAAGGCCTGAGAGCCTGAGGAGGCAAACACTGTCTTTCTTGCCTGTTGGAAGCTCAAGACAGTGCAGCCCTGGTCTCAGGGATTTTTTATTGTGTACAGAGTAAATGTGCAAGAATGCACATTACTGCCTGCCTTCTACAGTAAATTACACTATAAAGATTTTTTTTAAATGACATTAACAGTCAACTGATAGGTATTAGTAAAGGGAAAGTTGTGATTTGGTGGAGAGAAAGATAATTTGGGAGAATATATTCCTCATCAATTCGTTATCAATTTCTTTATTCATATGATTCCTTTGTGTCAATTTCTGGTGTGAGTTGACCACTACAGCATTTCTGACAATAAAATGATGCAAGGAAATATGGGCTGCCTTGAGATGGGGTATGGAGGGAGAAAGAGACTTGGAAAACATTTTCATTAATTGTGCTATTTTGCCCAGTGCCTGGAAAGAAAATATCATGCTAGAGCCATTGGTTACCAGGTTCTTCTCTGGAAGGATACACACGTTAGCCTCAAGGGCATGGTCACCCATTATTATTGTATTATCTCCTCCTGTTCAACCACTGGCTCTCAATTGGTTCCATTTTTACTGTACAGAGAATGGACAAAACAGGTTGAAAGTGATAAAAATAAGTAGACAAGGAGGAAAGGGAAGTGAGAAGATTCTTTCCCAGCCACTTTACACAGCTGGGGGCAAAGAAGGTCAGACCTCTACTCTCAAACAACCTTTCTTCATTTGGTCTATCCACCTCTTTCTTTGCTTTGGGATGTGTGGGTTTTCTCTTACTTTGTGGATTGTAGACTATGATTTTCCCACAAGGGTGTGTGTGTATAAGAGAGACGAGATAAAATTGGCAGGTGCAGCCAATTTGGGGTCAGTGATGTCAAGAGTAGGAAGAATCTGAATGAGCAGTTTCTTCACTTTGGAAAAATTTCTTCCCAGGAACTGTCTTCTCAGAAACCCCCACAACAATTTAAACCATAAAGGAGTGGGCAGAATTTTATGAAAGGAAAATCAATAAACATCATATATTTTGGAATAAGTGTTCCCTAGTGACACATTGCATTCCCTCTTCTGGTTTCATATTGGCATGGTCAGCTTCAATGCTGGACTAAAGGAAAGCTAATATCTCTATTCCTATTTACAGGTTAAGTGATAGAAAATTCACTCCAAACCTTGAAGCTATACATAGTTTTCCTCAGCAGGGTTGTACAGTCTTATATATTCATTGACTTTATCTGATCCTTCTGCCCCATACCTTCCTTACACAAATTATTCCAGAATTTACTCATTGGGATGGGGTGAAAAATAATCATGTGCCTTAACAAAACTTTTTTTTCCCCCCAACTGGTGATTTGCAAACTGGGATTTTTAGAGAGTGTTTATGGTTAAGGAGTGTTTGTGGTTTTAATTTCTACTTTTAAAATCAACAATAAAATAAATATTTGGACTGATTTTCTCATGAGTTGGCTGAGTGTGTGAGGCATCTAACAAACATCAGATGAGGCAGTCGTGAGTCAGTCTCCCGGTTCCTCTAACACCAGCAGAATACCTCCAGCTGCCGAGTTTATGACCATTTGGCAGTTTTATGTTTTTGTTATTCACAGTCCTATATTATGTCAGAGTCAGAGTCCAAGCAGAAAAGAAATAAAACATTCACACTCAAATTATGTACTCTGATGAGAGTTTAATAAAGATAATATTTCAAATGTGTGAGCACAGGCTAGGAAGACCACATGGGATTATGAAGAACATGAGACTCGAAACGGGAGGAAGCCATGGCCAACCCAGTTTAGAAGAGGCAGAGGGGTGATCAGGACCCCTTGGTAGGAGCTTCACCCTTTAGTTACAAGACCAAGATAGCCATCCTGAGGCAACCTACCAGCGGGGAAATAAATATTCCAGTTTCATTAACTTTAGACCCTACTGGCCAAACCAGTAGAAACCAGAACACAAAGGATTCTTTGAGATAATCCATAAAAGCCCACTCTTTGCAATAGGACATTGGATAGAGGAAACAGAAAGTGAGAAGATGATGGGATAGATCTACCACATATTGTTTAATGCTAGCCTGTGTTCAGTCAATGGTTAGAGGCAAAGACTGGAGATACTGACTCTGCAAATGTGTCGCCAACTGATCTTCACTAAGTGTGCACACTGCATTTCTTCAAACAAAATTTATCAAATCCCAAGTTGTCCATAGTACTTTTAAAAATCAATATGATAAGAAAAAGTACAATAATGATTATGACTAATTGATCCTTCATTTGCTAAGGGAACCAAACTTCTAAATCTAGCAATATGATTGTGGAAATATGTTTTTAAATTACAACTTGAAAGCTTATCTTTTATTTCTTCATTTAGAAACATATGTAAAAGATAAAAACATACCAGCTAACTTTTCGAAACTCAAAATATAAACATTTTAAGCCTCAAATTTTGAAAGCAGTTTTTAATGCAGTGCAGATTGAGTCTTTTTTATCCAAAATCCTTTGGACTGTAAATGTATCAGAGTTTGGATATTTTTTAGATTTTGGATTTGAATATACATTATAAGATATCTTGGGGATTATATCCAACTCTAAACATGAAATTTATTTATGTTTTCCATACACCTTATACATATAGCCTCAAGGTAATTTTATACAATATTTCAAATACTTTTGCACATGAAAATGTTTAACTGTTCCCTATCATGAGGTCAAATATGGAATTTTCCATTTGTGGCATCATTCTGGCACTCACAAAGTTTTTAATTTTGGAGCATTTTTGATTTTCAAATTAGGGATGTTCAACTTGTAATACCATAGTTCAACTTTGGTCTACATTTTTGACATCTTTTAGTTCTCTAGCAAAACATGCCATATCGTTATGAATTATTTGTCAAAAAATCATGTATATTTTCATATATATTAGTTTATTAAATTGAAAAAGTCTTTATTTGTAATGAATATCATTAAAAACTCATTGAAAATGAACTTATAGTGCAATGGGTAAAATATACACATCAAAAAATATGCGCTTAATAGCATTTGTAAAGAAAAATGTCAAAGTGATTAAAAATACACCATGAGGTTTCAGTTCGGATGTTATATGGATAGTGAAAGGGGCTGCAAGGTGTAAAGATAATGGAAAATGCTACCCTGGGACTTCGGGGAATGATCGCTCTTCAACTTAAAGCACCGTCCTGTTCAGATCTGAACGTGTGTGGTTCTCTGCGCTTCCTTCCTTTCCAAATTGGCTTTGTTTAGTCAGGGAAAAAAACATTTCACACTCTTTGCCCTGGGTATAAAAACATAGGAGTTCAGACATTTGGAATATTGATGTCAGAAACAAAGCCTTACAATCTATACAGAGAAATGCACTTTGAGTATTAGCTGAGAAGTGAAAAATCAAGTCTTCCCGATTAACAATTGTAGCTTTTAGTCTCTGTGAGACAGAATTAATTCAAATGCACATCCACAAAATCAATTAAACAAGTGAGGTAAGTCTGAAAGTATACCTGAGTCAGGAAAGTCTCTTTAGTTACTCTGGTGAGGGTCTAGTATACAGGTGTAATAATTCCAAATTCTTTATCCATTTCAGTGAGATAAAAGCAATTGTGGTAAAGTACAGTGTTCTATTTTGATATCAATCAGGCAAGTGCTAATGTTGGAAGGAGATTTTTTCCTTTACATGGAAAAGGGTTCCTTTTTCATGGTCCTCTTTCATGAAAGGACAGGTGTATGATCACATGATCTGATCCAAACCACTATTTTAGCTCAGGATTTCCAACAAACAGACTCTGAGACTGAGATTTGTATGCTGGGAGTTTGATGCAAGATCTCAGGATGGTGATCTTAGGGAGCGAAGGTGCTAGGACTGTGGGTAGAGGTGTAGTTGAACCATGGAGTGGCCACAACAGAGGCCTCAGCCTCAGATCCCACAGGGGTCTGCACTTCAGAGCTGCCCTGCCTTGGCCCATCACTGGGTGAGAGCTCTTCTTGGCCGAGGTGACTCTTTTACGCGTAGGGTAATTACTGCAGATGGAAGAGTGGCTTCTTTGAGAGCCATCAGCCTCCAGCATTCCTCTCAGTTGGAGGAGCAAGGTGAGTGGCTCAGTCCTGAAACTGGGTTATCTGTGTGGAATGTCATTGCATTCAATACAGTCCTCCCTCTGATGCTCAGGGTCCCTTATTTTATATTATGCATTTTTAGGACAGCTCCTCCAGGATCCTGGTTGGGTTCATTTCCTGGGGAAATAGTGTATGCATATGACTTAGTGCTCTGGCAGAACCCAGCTCATGAACCTGCTGATCGCTGGCTCGCTATTCCTCTACCAGAGCACAGTAACCTGCCAGGGATGTCTTTGGAAGGGGCACAGTTCTCTCCTGCAGATGGACAGCCTTGTTTTAGAATCCTAGATTCTGTGTTGTGATTCTCATATTGTCACTTGTCATAAAACCAACGGGTATCTTCCCCACCCCCCGTTACTTCTGAGTGACTGGGCTAGTTTTATTGGGGACTGGACCTGCTGCAGGGCTGTTTCCTGCTCTGAGCCCTACTCTAAGCTGGCAGCATTTAATGTTATGCAATAAATGGATCAGGGTAGTATTCCTAAGTATGGAATATCCTGCCTCCAGAACCCAGAAAAGCCTGTCAAGTGTTGTGCCTCATTCTTAGTGGTGGAAATTGTGAAATAGAATTATTTGTTCTGAAGATTGGGCAGGATGTTCTGGCATGACTTGGACTGACCCCTAAACCCTAGGAACTTCACTGAATGTGAGACCTTTGGGTCTTCACAGGGCTTGTCTCCCCACCTGTGTCTCACCACGACCTCTGAGGCATCTGGCACTGCATGCACATCCCCTTAAACATATTATCATCGATATGTGCGCCAAGTGATGCTCTGCAGAATGTTTATGTGGTTCAGCTCCTTTTACATTACATTTGGACAACATTCAGAAGAATTGAAGGCCCCAGAAAAATTCTCTAGAGATATACTGTTAACTTTAAGCAAAGGCAAGCAGTTTTGGCTTTCACAGAGGGATAGCAAAGAATTAATTTGGTAAATCATTGGCCACCCATGTGCCATATGTTCAAGACTGAAAGATCTCAAGTTTGGCACAAAAGAGGGCAATTAGAGCCCACTGGGTTGAATTTGTGGTAGTCTAGCATCATTCTCCACCGTCTGTCTGATTTTGTAGTATCTCATCTAGTGAATTAATGGAGATACATCATTGGGGTCCACCCCCGCTTCTTACAGTGGGGTGGTATAATGGTATTTTTTATTTGGTTTTTTGATTATTCTGCTACTTATTTCTGGGCAAAGATCATCATTTTCTCATTTCAATAGATTTAGGGGTTACAAATGTTTTTTGTGGCATGAATGGATTATATAATGCTTAAGTGAGGGCTTTCAGTGTACCCAGAATCACTATACCCAGAATATGGTATGTTATACCCAATAGGTAATTTGTCATCTCTGATCCCCCTCATAATTCTCCCCCCTTCTCTATTTCCAATGTCCATTACACAACATTATGAGTTTTGTTTAGCTCCCATCCCACTTAAAAGTGAGAGCTTGTGGTATTTGTTTTTCAATTGCTGAGATACTTCACTTAGGATAATGGTCTCCAGTTCCATCCAAGTTGCTGCAAAAGACATTATTTAATTCCTTCTTATAGCTTTTTTTTTTTGAGTAGTATGCCATGGTGTGTGTGTGTGTGTGAATACACATACATACATACATACACACATATACTTATACACTGCATTTTTTAAATCTATTGATCAGTTGATGGGCACTTAGGTTGATTCCATATCTTTGCCATTGTGCATTGTGCTGCAAAAAACATTAAAGTACAGGTGTCTTTCTGATATAATGACTTCTTTTCCTTTGGGTAGATCCCCAGTAGTGGGATTGCTGGATTGCACCATAGGTCTCCTTTTAGTTCTTTAGGTCTCCGTACTATTTTATATTTCCACCAAAAGCATATAAGCATTCCCTTCCTACCACATCTGCACCAACATCTTTTGTCTTTTGACTTATTTGTAATGGCCATTCTGGACCAAGGTGTCCCTCTTCTGTCACCCAAGTCAATCAACATAAAAGTGGATGAGAGATCAACTGTTTCACTTTTATTTACAGAAAAGTCAGCAATTTTGGAGAACAGTGAGTATGTCTCCTCAAGGAGCTGTTCTGCCCTTCTGTTTCCTATTGTTACTTTCGTATTCTCACAGTAAAAATATATATCAGTAATATTATTACTCATCATAATAGAGGCTAAACAGATTTGTCTACATAGGTTACAAAGTTATACAATACCCGCCTATCTTAAAGTGTTTTTATCTTTAAAGTATTCTTACTTTAGAGTGACTTTATAGCTAGTCAGTACTTTACTAAGTGCGTGATGAAGTGTACTTCATCCAATGGGCCCTTGATGGGACCATGGTCCTTGGAGGATCCAGTTTCTTAACTTTATCTACAGAGAAGGCCTTCTACATGCATAAACAACTCCAGATGGTGACATACATACAGGCTCATCCTGCATCTCCAGAGCCTGTGCAGCAGTGCCCTGTATGTAAAGATTATTTAGGGTAATAATGGCCACCATCAACTGGGGTAGAGTGGTAATAATGGCCACCATCAACCGGGGTAGAGTGGTATCTCACTGTGGTTTTAACTTGCATTTCCCTGATGATCAGTGATGCTGAAACTTTTTAAAAATATGTTTGTTGGTCAGTTGTCTATTCTTGTGAAGAACATCTGCTTATGTTTTTTGTCTCCCCTTTGATGGGATTATTTGTTCCTTTTTGATTTATATGTGTTTTTCATAGATGCTTCCTTTAGTTTTTGAAGGTGGCACTTAAACAGATAATTTTTAGAAATATAAGCACAATATCATTCTCACATCTTTGAAAATTACTAATTTGCTATGATTTAATCCCCATTACTTATGAGAATATGACCTTGATTTTGATTTAGATATGGCTAGAAGGGTTTGAGGGTTTCCTTTGGGCTTCCTCTCTATGTTAGCTCTTACAAAGTAGGCCAAGAAACCGGTGTTGGGGTTCTGTCAATTTCCAAGTATGTTCACCCATTTATACAATTGAGAATCAGGGAAATTAACCATAATGGGTGAGTAAAGTCATTAGCCTCTAAAAACCAGCCCGATTCTGGACTCCGTTTTCTTAGCTGGGCCCCATACATTCTTACTCTAATAAGGGACTGTGACGCCACTTCGTTCCCTTGACAACTTGGACACTTGTCCAGAGATCTTTAAAACATGTGCACATTTCTCAATCATCAGCGTTCAGCCACCCAAGTAAATGAGTGTAGGTACTTTTACTAGTTAGAGACTGGGGAAATGTTGCCATAGACCCTTGCTGTGATGTTGCAAGATTCTTCTCCTGGCAACTTGCCTTCTCCTTCAGCGAGTGGGTTCTATCTTTGGAAACTGGCTTTGGTTGAGAAACAGGGCAAAAGTATGACTTCTTATTGGAGCATCTGCCCTCCTCTCTCTTGGTCATCTATTTTTTGTTTCTCTATTTCTTTGGGTTGCACCAATTAAGTAGTAGTCAGTATTCCTTTTATCTGATAATCCATCTTGTTTCTTGGGATATCATGCTATGTTAATCGTTTCGATAGCTCTCTAGGTCAAGCTCCCTTGGCTACAGCATCAATCTTGTAATAAATGTGCTTACCTTGCTTTGATGGTCAAATATTGTCATGTGGTCCATGCTCATCCCATAAGGCATTCCCTACCATCAGGGTAGCCTACAGAGGGCAGCCAACTCTGGACTTCTCAAAAGTGATAGTTCCATTCTTCACCAGCATATTTCTTTTTGCTTTGATAAGTGTAGGGTCCTTTAGGCCTCTTGCAGATCACAGTCAACTGATGGGCTTTTCAGCTTTATCGCATATAGCAACTCTAGTATGCTTTTTTCTGAAATTTTGTTTGCTGCTTCCTCTGCCACAAGAGTGCAGATGTTTCTACTTCACTTAATGTGGATCATTTCTTTGCTCACATTTTCAAAAGCCATCCTGGTATTAGCATCATCTACTAGGATTCTTGATATTTTGTTAAGCCTCTATTATAGATGTGTGCTATCACAATGAGAAACTCTCCTTTATCCAGCTCTAGATTCTGTCTCTGTTTACCCTGGCCCCTCTCTCCAACACACACTCCCTGTCCTGTTAGTGCATACTGGTTGGGTCCTGTAGCTGACTCTTTTGAGATGTAGTTTCTCCTCTCTCAGTGGCCTCTTTCCCTTTCCGGACAAGGCACATTGCTGTGAAAAGACTGTCAGGCCATTTGTGAGCCTACTGGGAAGAGTGGATGCTGTAAACCCCCAAATGTGAATTTATAATTAGGTCTAGGTAGTAGACTCCTTTCTCCCTCTAAGAAATACCTTACATGCTAGTATGGCAAAGTTGCTTCATTTTTCACAGAAAGAAAGCATTGTAGACAGTGCTACCACCAGAAGAGCATTTTCCTCAATCAATTGCTTAAGGGTAAAGAGTACAGTCATTTATTTTCTACAATGTCATGCAATCACCAAGTTATATTTTATATGGCTTCACTGAAGAGATCTCATGATTTGTAGTTGGTAACTATGTTAATATCAATCCTATCTTTTTAAAAAAATTGCACTATTTTAACTAGTCTTGATTTTTTCTAAAAAAAAATGCTTAGTGAATATTATCAGCATTAAAATGATAATTTTTCTTGGTAAGTTTGTTTATTATGACTCAGTTAAAGGTGGAACTTAATTTTCATTATGAACAATTATAATTGCAGCTAGTTGCCTGAGTTAGTATTTTAAGAAAATACACATAAGGAACTTTCCTGCTATTCTGGGACAAAATATAAACTGAATGATTAAATTTGGGTATAGTTTTGCCCTTATTGAATATAACACTAACTATCTGTATACAATATTTTTGTGCTAGAATCAAGATGGTCATAAAAATATGTAATATAAATATCATAGCTAAAAAATAGTTAATACATTAATTAGAATGTAAACCAATAGCCATTGTTGTAGGTGTTCACCTTAATTCCAAGGCCTTGGGTTTTGCTGTCTACTTCCATGAAGTCAGCTACTGCAGAAATGAAAAGCTCCTGGAAATCATGTCTGAGTCTTTCTGGACAGTCTGACACATTTGTGATAATGGTATTAACTTGTACTGAAAAGCTTGTGCCCTAAATTTTTTGTTTCTTGTCCCTAGAAAACTGAATGCATAATGTGTAAATTGTAGCAGGAGGCTTCAGATAAATGAATAGAAAAAGAAGAAACCATCTGAGGACAATAAGACTGATTGGCTCTGATTAATATATTGTCAATTACCAACAATATTACAATGGAGAAAACTGAAATACTGCATTGGAGAATCATAAAATATCAATTTGGGGTAGATGTCAGGGATTCCCCTAAAGCAAGGTTGTATTACGGACAATAATGGAATTGACAACATTTCAGAGTCTTTAAGTAGTGTCATAAATGCATGTTGTAATTAAACCAAGAGATAAGAATTTAGATTTTCCAAAGATAATTCTAATAAAGTAACTTTGTAGAGTTACATAATTTGCACCATCATCAGAATTTATAAAGACTTTGCTTACTATAATTCAGTTTATAAAGACATTGTTTATTATAATCCAATTTATATGGATTTTTAAAAATATTCAAGTTTATAATAATTTTAGCTTAAGACTATTAAAGTAAGTGCAGGAAATTTAGGAAGATTAAATTAAATTTTCTATTAGCAAACAAATCCTAGTTTTTCAATAACTTGAAAGAATATTATGCCAGGATTTTCACACTGTGATGAAACTAAGGAAAAGGCATATTATCAAGCTAGCCTTATTTCTGAGGATTCACACTGGCAGGCAAGGTTGCATATATCAGTGGAAAACTGGTCTGAAAAAATTGTCGTGGGAGAAAAAGCTAATGACTTTTATAAATTAGTGGTTTGGCCCATGGTGCTTTTTTGCTAATTAAAGATTTAAGCCTGCACTTGAGTTAAGACAGAAATAGTTTATAGTCAGTAAATAGTTGGTTAAATAAATGCCACTATTTTATTGATCAGAATGGAGTTTTCAGTTAGGTTGGTGTGGTCAGTACTTGAGTCCACTGAAGGGCTTAGTTATGAGTTTTGGTGGTGGGAGGCTCGAATGTTACGGTTGTTTCGGTGGGTTAGAAGTGGTTGTGTTGAAACACCACAATCAACTCGAGGTCTTCCAGAAAAGTCAAAGTGGAAGAATTTCTATTAGCATTTGTGAGTACCAAATCCCATGGCATATGTATATAGGAGTGGTCTAACAGTTTTATTTAAAAGTTTTAAGATTTTGATATTATTTTTCTAGAAATTATGAACATTGCATTTAATTAAACTTACGATAAACATTTCAGAGTTGGAATAAAAGTGTGTAAAAGTGCATATTCTTTTCAAAAATCATAGGGACTATTTGTACAAACATGTTTGCGGTTCTCTATTTTAAGGTAATTATCAAGGGTGGCAAATTGAGTTAGTCTTATTTTATACTTCCCGTGGGTGTAATATTTTATGAGCCTTGGACATGCTAGTGGGTATAGAGAGGCTCTTTTTGTTGTTTAAACTTTTGGAGACAAGAGGAGTATCAACTCTTGCATTGGTTCAAATCAAATCAAACATTAAAATAAATTCAAGTCATTTTAAGTAAAGCCCCTTTTTCCTAGTTTCAGCCAAGGCTGTAAAACTGAGTGCCATTTGGTACATGCCCTAGATTGCAGAGGAAATCAGAAGGCAACAAAGCTTTAGTGGCTCAAAATAAACATTGTTTAAACTTCATTCCAAAGCCTCCATTTGATTGGAAAAAAAAAAGAAAGAAAGGAAAGAAATGACCTTATTCCTCAATGTTTTTGGTATTTTTAATTCTGAAGTCAGTTACATTCAAAGCATCTGGCCTCACCCCCCTACTTTCCTCTTTGATAATGTTGAGCAAAATAGCCCTTCAAAATCATAGAGTCGGTTAAAATTCAGTCAGGGCATCTGTTGGGTACCATAATAGCAGATTCGGGCCAGCATTTGAAAGTGGGTAATTTGGAATCTGGTTCATTTTGCCATGCTGAGAACCTGGCCAGAATCTTATCACTGCAGGTGGTCTGGGGACCTGGGTCTCTGAAGGCTCTGGTGTGGTTCTATTTATGTCTCTGTGTCAGATGATGATCCTGAAGCCAAGGTTGCTGCGACTCTGCCAGACTGGAATCTAAAACAAAGCACAGAGCCAGCTGATTACCACCAGGCTCATTTCCAAGGGACCTGACACAGTTCTCATAAGCATAATGTCCAGTGACCCAGTTTTGATTGGCCTTGTTGTTTGTTTATCAGCCTGGCTGCCAGTACCAAACTAGATTGCATCTGTTTTCCTCCTGAAACCAGGAGCCAATTTTCAGTAGAGAGGAAGGGCTGAATGCACTCAGCCTGTACCATTGAATAGAGCATCTCTTAGTTATTTATTAGACACCAGAAGACTTTCTCAGCAAGGTGGTGAAAGAAGTTCCTTTTAATCCATCTTGGCAGTGAAAGGAAGTACTCTCCCTCTCTATATAAATACCTCTCAAACACATGGCCTCATTTGATGCTTATCACCACCTAGTGGTAGAGGAGAGGTTTGCATTTTTATTCCTATTTTTAGATACAGGAGGAAGTTAGAAGGGTTAAGTGATTTATCTAAGATTACCAGTCAACAAGAAAATCCAGAAACTATTCTCAGCCTTGCCATCTCTCCTTGACTTTGATTTGATGTACAATTTGCAGCCATCTGATGTATAAGCTGATGGAATGATAATAGCAGTTAAGACTCACAACAGTGTATTTGAAACCACAACATTTAGCAGACCTCTAGTTGTGGCTATTTCTGTGGTGCCACAAATTCTACTGTATTGATTTTTAGCCACACAGCATTTCAGTATCACAGATTTAGAAATGGACATTAGAATCCTAGCATGTTTGCAGTGTTTATAGGATTAGTTATTTGCCTAAGGGTGGGTGCCATGAGGAGACACATTTTCAGGAGGCATGGGGGCGGTTTTTAACGTCTGGACAGCACATAGTAGTTTGTAATTGGATCATCATGTGGTAGCAGTAACTTTCCTTTTCAACTATTAAGAAAATAACATGCCTTGTCTTTGATGTCTGAAGAACTGTGCTCAGTTGCCAAGAACTCTACAAGGACTGACAGCTTTCAAAGAGATCACAGTTCCATTGGAGAGATAATATGTGTACACATAAAACAGTCAGCAATGTAGAACTGTAGTTAGGATGGCAATGACGGATGCAGGTGGCAAGGCTTATAGTGGCAAGGAGAGAGCGCAGTGTGTTGAGCTAATTTTGGAAGACTTTTAGGTTTTGTAATAGGAAGTAACATTTAAATATTACTTGTGAAATAGCTTTCTAGATGGTCAGTTGAAAATGAGGAAACTGTTATGGGCAAAAAAAAAAAAAAGGATAATATAAAAGAATAAAGCCTGTTGTGGGGTATAAATAGCCTGTCTCACTATAGACAGGAATATATAATAGGCAGGGCTGGGGGAGATAGATGTAAGCAATTTGGTGGGGAGATTATGGGTGGCCCTGAACTCCAAGTTTATCCTGTTAATCTTCAAGTAAGTGTCTTGAACTGGAGGCAGAATCATAAAAAGCATCATTTTACCTGATGGCAGTGTTCAGGACACAGTGAAGAAGAGGAGGAGAAACAGACTACCCATAGAGAGAAAAATCAGAAAAGGGAGCGGAAATCCAGATAGTTAGTGACCATCAGTGGAACATGACACTGGACTGGGCAGGGTCCTGGTGAGAGAATCCAGCGTGCTCGGGTCCTTCCCTTCTGCTTCTGCACACATGCCCTTAGCTGCTTGCCTTTTTCTTAGCACAGTGTCCATAAAGTGCTGCTATAGCTCTAAAGAGAATTTTTATCCATGTCTTTTATTGCTCCCTCCAAAGTAGCTTGCTGAATGATGAGGAAATTTTCAAGTGTTTGCCATGTACAGTCCTTTCTGCATTTGTGGTGCCATCTTGTCTCCTAGTGAGTCATTCGGCATCATCTCTGAAAAACAACCGCACACCCAATTCTTTGGTCCACTAGACTTTTTATCATCTTTGTAAGCCAATCCTGTTGGGCAGTCACAACTGTCAGGTGCTGGGGACTGTGGCCTAGTGCTTCAGTGATTCACTAGAAGGATTCATAGGACTCAAAATAGGTTTTTTTGTTTTTTGGTTTTTTTTTACAACACACGGATACAAAGTTAAATCAGCAAAGGGACAGGTGCATGGGGAAAAGTGTGGAGAAAATAGGCATAAACTTCCAAAATCTTCTCCCAGGGAGTCTGAAAGCAGGTGTTCAGCATAAACCATTCGTGTGTTCAGTTTAGACCCAGTGAGCTGCTTCTAACCGTTCTGGGAATTGGATCAACCCTGCTGAAATCCAAGTTTCCTGATACTAACCAAGGGCCAACCTTGCAAGCATCCTTCCTAAGGATAAGGGTCTCAGGCTTGGGCTTTTTAAGCTCTTTTCTGCACAGGGAGTGAAAATGTTAGGTTATTAAGAAAAGGGTGTTGATGGAGATATTTCCAAATCCCAGAGAATTTAGGAGAGGTTTCGTCTCTGGAGGTGATAGGTGATATTTCCAGTTGGAGAAGAAGAGAAGGATTAGAGGAGGAATCCCATAGCACGGAGCGCCCACACCAGTCCTGGTCCTGTGTGCACAGGCTGCAGGCTGGGGAGGTAGAAGAGAACTGGGACGGTGCATTAGAAAACCAGGAAATGCTCACTAGTGCAGCATATAAATTCCTGCAGATAGGCGGTGCTCACGGGCACTTCCAAATGCTACTGTGGCACTATTTAAGAATGTGTTAATTGATTTAAATTGATTTTTTAAACTTAAAATTATCTGTAGACATTAGGCAAGAGTTACTTATTCAGCCAGTTCCTTGAATTGTTTCCTTCTGTCACATCTTTGTTTTCTTTTGATCACGTTACAAAACCCCCGTTTCAACATTTATCTTTGTCATTGTTTTGAGTTTATTTGTGCAGGTTTAGATGTCCCAGGCAGAGATAAATGGAGGAGCTTTGGCAGGGCTAAAACCACTCCTTTGAGAAGTCCTACATCCTTCTCTCTGATAATCATTTGGGACCAGCAGCAGCATCTTTTCCGTTCTTGATGGGAAAGTAGTTCTATTTGTTCATCTAAGACGGCTGCATTTGCTATTTCATTGATCTCTTTGCTGCTTGCTGGTAAGGAATAAAAATTAAAAGCTACTTGTCTTGAGTGCAGACATCCCCAAGGGATGATGAAATGTTTGAATTTACTGCTACACCCTTGGCTTTCTCCCAGCCCCTGACTTCTAGATATCGTGTCTCTGACATTTCATTTCTCTTCTTCAGGGTTTGTAGATGCTGAAGCTTTACAGAGCCTCTGAGATGGATGGTCATTGTGAAACAGGACCATGAAAGCCCATAGTGGCTCTTACTTTGCTTGTAATAAAAACATATGAGCACTATGTTTTTTAAAAGCCCTTTTTGCGTGGCTGACTTTGAATAGTTAGTGGTCTAGGAAATATCGGTGCCCCCTCTCTCTTACACCCCGGGTGCTTCAGAGATAGAAAATAGAAAGGAGAGAGTGTGTGCTCAACGTGGTGTTTGCAAGTGTAGTTATTACCAGTGGTGGCTGGCAATTCTGGCCTTATTCACGTCATTGAATTTCAGGAGGGTAATGTGTGCTGTGATTGAGGTGGTTTTAAACTCTCTGTCTCTTGTCTTAACATCCCAGGGTTTCCAGCAAAAGTTCTCCTTCCACAGTAAAGAGATTGTGGCTATCAGCTGTTCCTGGTGCAAGCAGGCGGTAAGTTTGGGGTGAAATAAACCAAGGCGGGCTCACATTTTATAAAAATGCACTTAATGACATTACGTGAGTCCCCATCTAGAGGAGGAACATTATCTTAATTTAACGTATTGCTTTTCTCATATAGAACCCTTAGAGGAAGAAAGAATAATAGCATATATGAGTAGGGGGAAATTATAGAGATAAATTCATACCTACATTTTATATACATTAAAGCTTGGGATTGACACAGGAAAATCCTCCCCCGGCTCTATTACTGGGACTAGAATTGAGGGCTTCCCACTCCTAGACCATGTTTATTTATTTCTTCTACTTGATTGCTGAGAACTCCTTCTATGGTAGAAAGGTGTAAGATTAGGAACAACATAACACACAGTATGAGAGACCCCTCTAACATAGGTGGACAGAGTCTTCCACCTTCTGGTGTTTGTGACTTTTTTATGGGGCTAAGAGTTAGGATGAAGAGAGTGGTTCCTGTATCCATTGTCAGGTTTAGACACTGTTAAACTTGTCTGAATGCACATTGAAATATAGCTCTTTTTCAAATTTGAAAAATATATATTCATTAGAATCTGATGGTAATTTTCCCATATACTTTTCTTCTTTATTGTCTTTTCTTCAGTTTCTTTTTAGTACCTAATTCCTCTGTCTTTACCAAATGGCACATTTTATTATGTTTGCCTATGTACCTGTTCTTTCTTCTACCAGACAATGTCTAACTCAGGGGCTGGCAAAACATAGCCCATAGGCCAAGTCTGGCTGCCACTTAATTAAATAAAGTTTTATTGGAACACAGCCACAACCAGCTATTTATATATTGTTTGTGGCTGAAGAAGTACTGTTTACACCACTTTTCATGCTACAGTGGCAGAGTTGAGTAATTGCAGTAAAGAGGAATGGGCCTACAATCTTAGGTTATGTACTCTCTGGGCCCTTATAGAAAATGTTTGCTGACCTCTGCTCTAATCTCGCTAGCTACTATTTGGATGACTATATGAATTGGGGTTCACAGTCCTTTCATTGCATAAGGGGCCTGTGAAGAAAAGGTGATGGTGTTTCAGCCAGGTGAATGATTTTCAGGAAACCTCAACCTCTATACACATTGGATTGAAGTAACTACACTAGCCACTGCATGCCGGAACAGATGTGTTTAGCTGAAATGTGAAATTGGCATTTTTCATGGGTCAAAACCACTTGAATTTTGGCAGCCCTTTGTAGTTTGACCTAATAATCTCTCTATGGCTCTATCATATTTTCCCAAGTCCCCCAGCAGATGTCAGAAGAACTTGTTGTCCAGGGAGGGATCCCGTGATCTGGAACACTCAGGATGGCTGCATCCTCGTCCCGCATGCTCCGTTCTTGGTGTTTCCATCTCCTTTCAGTTAGTTGTGACACAAATGATTGCTACACATCTGTCCAAGAACATGTTCACAAGTGTAAGGCCATCCTAGTTCTTGAAGGAAATTTTGTATTGTCAAGGCAGTAGCTCCAGCTGGGGAGGAAGAAGCAGATCTGGTGTCCAGTCTCCCTAACGCTGCTCCTGCTGTGGGTTCCCACGTTCTGCCTGGTGAGACAGTAGTGTGCTCACATGGGCTATGTCTGCTCCCACTCTGTGTAGCTACCAGGGTGTGGTGAGATGGCTTTTCCAAGGTCTATTATTCGCAAATCAAATCCCACACAATGAACATGTGTGTGCTCTTTTCATTAATCTGTAGTCCAATTGAATAGCTACAAAGGTCAAACTTTCACTAGGCCACTGTGGCTAGAGTTTTGGTTAATTCCTCAAATCTGCATTTCCGAGTTTTTCACCGAGTAGAAGGTGATTTTGTAGGTACTATAAATAACAAGACATTTGTACGTAAATTACAGTGGGGATATATATTTTGACAATACATAAAGGTCAAACCTTTCTAGGGTACTTGATGTCAAACAAGCAAACAAATAAGTATCCTCTCTGGTGCAGGAGAAAGAACACTGGGTTCAGGAGCTAGATTTCCTGGGTTCAGATCCTGACTCCACCATATAAAAGCCTTGCAATTATGAATGTAACTCTGAGTCTCTAGATTAGAGACCAATTGAGTAAAAATTGAGAGTTGAGATCCCTACCGTTATAGAAAAGCAGTGGTCATGTATTTGAGGGTTTACTTTAATTGCCTCTCCCCAAACCAGTTTTTAAAGAAGGCATTCAAATAACAATTATCTGTGAATACATATCACAAATACTTGGCAGTAGAAAATATTATTAATATTTTATCAATTAGTATTTTAGATAATTGACTGACTGAAAACTAACCACCAGATCACAGAATAACTTAAAGATATGCAGAAAGGAAAATAAAATCTCTGTGATGGTACCTAATATATTGGGGTGCTACTCGCCAGTTTTTCCAAGATAATCCCAATTTGTGTCTGTCAGCATAATTATTATCAGTGATCCTTTTCACTTTTAAAATTGTTCCAGTTAACATGATAAATTATATGGTCACTTAATTCTACAATCCTAGTAGAAACTGAGGTTAAATTTTTAAGTATCCCTATGATTAAAATTTAAGGCCCATAATTATTAAATAATGTTAACTTATGTTTATTAGAAAATAAATGTCACCATACATCACTATCACTGTAGAGTCACAGAAAAGATGATTGAAAATGCCTTTGGTCTAAGATCACCAGTCTGAGTGTTGCAGTTGGAGTATAGAGTTAGGCCCTTAATACTGCAATATTGTTCTGATGATTAGTCTACATTTACTTCCTTCCTTTGAAAAGCAAAAATTGCTTTAGACTTGCTAAGAGTAATAGGGCCATTGAATGTTTATAGTGGCCCCAGACAAACCCAGCAGAAGCAATCTCTGTGTACTTTGTTACCTCTGGGATTAACAGCTCTCTAGAAGAGATGTCATGTTTCTTTCCTGCTTCTTTAAACTGGAAAGACGACCTGGGAAGAGTTATATTTATTACGACAAAAAGCTGGTAGGCATTGCCTTTCTGCTTTGTCTACATTTCCTTCTTGACATTATCCCAAATCAACCAAGTGAAGGGACCAGTGCAAGTTAAGGGGGACAAAACTGTGTGCCAAGTTAGGATTACTAGAACCTTCCAAGACTCTTAACACCTTTACGTAAATATGCCATTAAAGGATTAGAATGTTTTAGCAGGCTTCATCCTGCTAGACTGATTTTTTTTGTTATCAGTTGTTCCTAAACTGGAATAACTTTGGAACCTGGTTTGTAAGATCCTGGAGCTGGTTGGGTGGTAACGCGAACAGCGTGTGTCCTGGCGTGTGCATGTGTGCGTGTGTGCAGGCATGAGTGTGTGCATGGTACTCACTCCTTCTCCCTGCACCATTCTCCTGTGTCCAGAGTTGGTGACTGGCCTGTCTTTCTCTTCAGTTCCACAATAAGGTGACCTGCTTCATGCTGCATCACATCGAAGAACCCTGCTCACTGGGGGCTCACGCTGCTGTGATTGTCCCACCCACCTGGATCATTAAGGTGAAGAAACCTCAGGTAACTGCCAGGACCCTGGCACTGCTGGGCCAGTGCAGGGAAAAATTACCTGCTGCTTCTTGCTTTCTTGACCTGACTAGTCTTTGGGTTCCTGTGACCTCTGTTCACTCAACCCCAAGGCCCTGTGTGGCGTTGAGCTCTCTCATGGGAGCAGAAATCAAAGTGCTCAGGCAGGAATGTGGCCTCCTCATTCACGTGCTAAGATAGTTCTCTGTGAGTTTTCCCACGTTTTATGGAGTACTGTCACGGATGTGACTGGTACAGCTGATTCGTATGCAACTCTCTTCTCTTCTAGCCTGGGCATTCCCAGGGAGTCAGTATGAGGGCAAGCTCTGCAGCCTTCCCTGTTTAGGTACGATGCCCGCCGCTTCCAACCTGAAGTGGGCATGACCTTCCTGAATACACAAAGCCTGTTTAGAGAGCAGCGCTCTTTTCTAAAGGCCAAGTACAGTTAGTTTCTTAACTCCTAATCTCATTCTGCGTTCTCCTCAGTGTGCTTCCTGTCTTAATGAGTCTCTGCCTCAATATTCGGAGAAACCTTGGTGGTTTCTCAACAAAGTCATGATCTACGATAGAAAATGTTTCTGCCTTTGTCCTATACAGTTAGCTCCAAGTTATCTTTGGCAGGTTTTTTATGCTATGAGGAAAGACATTGTGTCTCCCCTAGGGTATAGGTACTTTAGCAGGATTTAGCAAATGTAAATCCTGCTTTAAAAGATAAGATGGTCCCACTTCACTTCCTATGGTCTCCAGAGTCATTGTGCAATTCATTCTCATTGACTTGGTTTTGTTTAAAGAATTGTGGCTCAGAGATACAATTTTGTTCAGTGTGTTTTATTAATATATAAAGTTTAGCCTCTGTTTAAGGAATAACCTTTCCAAGTTATAATCTATGGAAGCCCTTGCGATATTTCTGCCAGAGGCAAATACAGTACCCACATGTTAAAAAGTGGGGAGTCTAGTCCATCTTTCAGTTTACATTTTAGACCCCAATGCCAAGAAATGTTAAACGAGTTGCCCAAGGTTATAAAGCAAATTAACCTAGTACTGCTGTCTGGAATTCAAGTGTACTGATTTCCAATTTTTATTTTTTAAATCTCTTTAGTACTCTTTACTTTTCTGTTTTTTGCTAAAATTAAATAATCTCTCTAAGGCTTTACATGTACTAAATATTCCCTCAGTTAATTCAACAATTTTTCATTGAAACCCAGATTGTATCAGGAAGGCTACTAGGCACTGTGATAAAATACATGATCTTTGCTATGAAGAGCCAAGTGTTGTTGTAAGGAGAGATCTTAAGGGGAAACTCCATGAAGGAGGTATGTTTTATTCTATTTTCTAAAGAAGGGTGGGATATAGATCAATGGAAAAGAGAGAATAGTAGGCAGGAGGGAGCCACACTGATTGAGGATGCTGCATCCGAGTTTGCACTCCTGGGATGTGACCAGTTTGACTGAAGGGCAAGGTTTATGTAGAAGTCATAGAGGAGGGGATGTTATGGTTGCTTGGGCCTGGCAGCAGAGGTATTTTTATACATATGAACTTTGTCCTGAAGTAGTAGGTTTCCTTTCAAGCAAGGGGCTGTTAGAGTTAAAAATAGAGTTTTAGAAGGAGACTTCTAGCAAGAGTGTGTAGGATGACTTAGTGAGCTGGGATTTTGCAAGTCTGGAGACACCACCCTTTAGGAATATCAAGGGAGATGCCTCTTTGCAGGGATATTGTTATTGTTTACTTTTTTAAACCTTCAGTTTTTTGTTATGGAAATGTCCATGCAAATGAAGGAAGAAAAAACATTATAGTTAATTCTGTCACCATCAACTTTCTGCCATTTTTGCTTTATCGATCCTCTGCCACACTGTTTTTTTTTTTATTAATTCAACTTTTTATTCTGAAATTCACATACATTTGTAAGAAATAATACAGAGGAATCTCTCAGACCATTTACTGAGTTTCCCCTTGTGGTAGTAGCACTCTTTGTTGTAGTACAATATCACAACTCAGATACATTGATTCAGTCAAGATACAGAACATCTTATCACCACCAGGATTCCTCATAGTACCTATTCATAGCCCCATCCCATTCTTCCTGCACCCGTCTCTTCTACCCCTATTCCTGGAAGTGGAAGCTTCCTCCTTCCTTTTATTTATTTCGTTAGAGTATTTTAAAGCAAATCTTAGCATATTACTTAATTTGTAAATATTTGCTTCTCTAAGAGATAATAACATTAAAAAATCTCTAACCACATACCATTTTCTTACCCATGAAAATTGATTTCTTAAAAGCATATATATAAATACTTCTCAAATATACATCTTTTTTACTAGTTTTAAAATCAGGATCCAAAGCCTACAACTGCCTTTTGTTGACTTATCTCTTTAAGTCTCCTTTAATCATACCATTATGCTCTTAGTTTTCAATTTTTCATGTTATTTATTTGTCAAATAAATTGAGTCATTTTATCTGTGACTTTTCATGTTTTGGTTTTGACTGATGTATCCTTAAGGTAGTTTAAAGTGACTTCCCTTATTGCCCATATTTCTTGGAAACTAATACTTAGATACAGGGACTTGGTAAGATTCAAGTCTAACTTTTTGGTAAAAGAGGCCCTGTGTACTTCTATCAGGCTGCCATCACAGGAACATGAAGGATATCAGTTGTCTCACTCTTAGTAATGTTAGGATTGATCAGGGGTTTGGAAAACATCACCCTAATCTACGTATCATAACATTCTTTGTTAGCCTTTTACTTATTGCGTTACTCATTAAGGACTATTGCTGAAATCTATTATTTCCCTAGGGATAGTCAAAAGGTGGTTTTCCAATTTTGGGTTTTCACTTTTTAGCTATGATTTTTCTATAAAAAGACTGCTCCCTTATCACTAACAAATACCTAATAAATGTTGGAATTTTTGCCCTTATTTGTAAATTTTTAAAATAATATACCGATGCCTTACCAACTTTTATAGGTGGCTAAGAATCATGGCAGTGGTTGTCTTTTTGGACAATATCATTATGAAATGACATAATTTATATATACATGTTTTATTCATGGCCATCATTATTCCTCTAACGTTCTTATTGTTGCATTTTTGACCCATTGAAAGCTCATCTAGGTGACTCCTGTCTCCATTTGTCATGAGCCACAAGGTTTTTGATAACTTTCTTGGTCTTAGATATGACACCATGTCCCAGGATGGTCTTGTGTCTTGTGCATTTCCTATTCATACCTAGAATTAGTCATTTCTCTCAGGAGTCTTGGTGCCTTTTAATAAGACATGGAATTTACAGTTCATAGTCTGGATGCCAAGTCCAAATTCATCATTCAGCATGCACCTTTGTGTTGTCTTCTGTGATTCAGGACACTGTAATAGCAGCAAGAAGAAGAACTAACATTCATCATATGCTTTTTATATGGGTTAGGAAACTTAAAAAAAATTTACATTCAGTCTCTAATTTTGTCATCATCATACCCTATAAAGGTGGTCTTTTTATTTCCACTGTACAGCTGAGGAATGTAAGGCAAAGAGAAGTCAAATATTTTGCAAACTGTCCCTGTTTTCTGCCTTTCCTATTAATCTCAAAGGGCTTTTATAGTCTGCTAGGAAGAACATGAAATGAATATTCCATCCTCTTTCCTGAATAGGGTCCATTGTGACCTCATAGTACTGAATTGGAATCATCTGGCTCCTTTGAGAGAAAGACATTACTCGAACTTTTAGTTTATTATTTAGCTTACAATAACATGAGTAATACATGAACATTCTCCCCTCCAAAATTTGATTTTTCTTATAAGAAAACATTCTCTTACCAATGCTTAAAACTATACCAGTCCTGGTAAGGGATAAGAACTTACCTATCAGGTATAATGTACATGGCTCTGCTAAGTGGGCACACTAAAATCCCTGAATTCAGCATTATGCAATTCACTCACCCCCCTTAATATTCTGAAATAGAAAAACAAACAAAGAAACAAAACTATAAGCATCTTCCTTGTCTCTTCAGTTATATATCTATACAGAGTTTTTACTGTACATAGAAATGGACCCACAGAAAAGACGTAGAACCTTTTCTAGAGGTCCAGAACATTTTGAGTGCAAGGATTTTTTTTAAATGGCATCATTCTTCACATAATGCTTTAAAATTTGCCTTTCCTAGATTATAAAAAAAAGAATCTTGAGGAAAAATCTAAATTAGTACATACAGACTTAATTCATTTTAATTTGCTGTATATAGCTCATACTATGGATAGATCATAGTTAACTTACTCATCTCCTGACTGCTAGATATTTACATTGTTTCTGATGTTCTACTTATAAATAATGCTGTTTTTATTCCTTCCTCTCTATGTATAGGTTTTCTTCATGTTAGTTCTTTTGTGTGTGTGTGTGTTTTTCTTTTACAATTGGACAATCTTCTTAAGATTCTGGGACTCATGAATTATAATAGCTAATTTTGTACAGTGACCAAAATATCCTGTAGATTATCCTCAAAATTGGCCAAGCCATTTCCTTTGGTGAGTTCTAAAATTTAATTAATACTTGGTGTGATTTAGCCAAACATGGCACATATGCCTAGTTGGAGTTGTTGAGACCTTGTCCTTAACTTTTGAAAGAATTTTATTTATTTTTTTGGTTGTTCATCTTCAGAACAACCTTTCCTCCAGTGGTGCAATGGAGGCAGAGCAGAGTGAGCATGTTCTTAATAGACCAAGTCCATGACTCTCTCTCCTGTTATCTATTAGGAGTTCTGTCCAGTATATGATGGAGGAAGACTTTGTTTGAGATGAAAAAGTGACACCTTTCCTCTTGAGATCTGTTATTACAACCAGTCATTTGTGATCCCATAACCTGGGAAAATCTCTGAAGAGTAATAAGAGGTAGTGAAGTTTCATTCACAGTTGAGTTATTCACCTAAAAGTATTTCTTAACAGCCCAGGAAGGAGTCATAACTATGATGAGGATTTTGTTGATAGGATTATTTCTGTAGCGAGATAAGATTGCCCTGATACTGGCACAAGAAAACAGGAAGGCTTTAATCTCTTCTTAGGTCTTTAACAAAAGTGGGCACAGAATGTCTATGGGGTGACTGCTGTTGGAATCAGAAGAATGCAAAAACCTAAATAAGGGTACAACATTTCAATGTTTCAATACTTTGCAAGATCATGATCTTGCAAAGTGAACCCTTTGTGTCACTGAGTGAGTTGCCCTTGATAAAACAGAGATGCTTTGTTTTGAAACATAAGACAAGTATTAAAGCTTTCTTGAATGTATCACCAACAATGCTGAATAACAACTTCTTGGTGTAATTTTTACATTCTTGAAAATCACTCTATTTTCTTCATTTCTCCCAACAATACTGACCTGGGCATGGCAAGCGATACTGTAGATTAGCAAGAGTAGGTGATTTATTTTGTCATAGTTAAATCACATCCCAAATCTTCCTTCACACTCATCCACTCCTCACTAAATGGTGTGCTGCCTTCTAAATGAAGTCCTTTATGTAGACACAGATACACATTTATACCTAAATAGAAGACAGTCTTCAGAATTTCGATGTGTGCTGGGAAATGCTACACTGTTTATCTTTTGCTGTTTGCCTATCCGTAGGGCTGTAAGCTTACTCAGAGCTCACATAGAAGCACCCAGGTACTGTAAGTCCACCACTGTGCTGGGTCTTTGCCCACTTCTTGTTCTGTGAAGTGAAGAAGGCCTCAGATGCATTTGGCTCGGTGAGGTTCAGAAGCACTTGTATTTGCTACTTGTGTGTTAAACAAAGGCTGTTTTGTGTGTCTGTTCCATATAAGAGTTGAGTTCCTTGCCTGCTCTGTTTCCAGACATTAAGCCTTATTTTGATGTGTTTTTCTAGCTCTGTGTTCCCCAGATGTCCTTGGTAGTTGAAATCACCTGAAATACTGTGAGTTCTGTGATTAGAGAAGTTTAAGAAATGATCTTAGCCTTATGCAGTAGACCTGCCTATTGGAGTTTAATTATTGAGTCCCATCAAGCACCAAGGCCCATAGTGTATTCCTGCAAGTACTCAGAATTCTGCATATCTCTTGGCAGTAAATGAGGTAAAACTATAAAGAAGTTAGGTGGCAAGCATTCACTTCCTAAGTATTTTTTTTTACAAAACCAGGAGAGACTCAGTAAGTGTTGTGAATTATAATAATATTTATTTGTCATTTCAACAATGATCTGAGTGCATATTGTGTACTAGGCATTTGTGGTAGGTGTGGGGGATGGGTATGCAGCTGAGAATGAGGCAACTAACATTGATTGAAGTGCTTATCAGGAGATGGATACCAATCTAACTGCTTCACATAACTTTCCTCCTTTAAACTTCACAACTATCCTGTGAGGTAGGTATTATCATCTTCATTTTTAAAATTCAGAAACTGTTATATCAAAGTTTGACTGATTGGGTCAAGATCACAGATCTAATAACAAGGATATTCAGAATTTATATCGGATTCTTTCCCCTGGAGCGTCTGCTTATATGTCTCCCCACTTCATTCTTTTTCCTTTAAACAAAGGTGCTCAGCCCTGGTTACATCATAGAATTGTCTGGGGAGCTTTAAAAAAGTATCCTTGCTGGGCTTCACCCCAAACAGATTAAAGAAGAATATTTGATGGGGCCCAGACAGGTGCATTTCCAAAAAGGTCTTTAGTGATGCCAAAGTGCAGTGACAGTTGAAGGCCACTTACAACATCATTCATTAATACCAAATAGGTGTTGCCGTGGCCAGCATAGTAGTTTTTTCCAGCATTCTTCCTGGATTGTATTTGGCAGATTACACTTCGAAAGATACAGCATCATTTTTCTTCCCTTTTTGAAATTTATCAAAATATAATTTTTGCCAGTGAGGGACATGATACAAAATCCATTGAACCAGGAAGTCAGAAACTTGGAGATCTATTTTCAGGAGAAGAATGGTCAACAGGGAGTGATGAAGAATCTCTGGAGGTCTAAAGCACCCATGATCTTCTAGCTGTCTCTTTTTCTGGTGAATCTCTGTTATTCTGAGGGTATTTTCTGTTAACCTGATGGGAGAAGAAAAATCATGGGACATATGATGGTACTTGAAAGTTTCCTTCCTCTGTGGTAAACACAGGTCACAAATAAGTCAACTTGCTTTTTTCCAAACCCAAGTCAAAGAAAAAATAAAAGCTAAATAGTTTATATCTTGCTAATTTAAACATACTACTGTATGTATTTTAAAGTTTCTTTTGAATGTTCTAAGAAAAAAGAATACTCTTAAGTTAATAGTAGAAGAATAGATTATCTAAATTTCTTTCAGCTTCTTGCAAAACTTTTTAACTACTCAAGCAATGCATATGTATATACTTCCATATACCTTTAAGAATTCTACATTTCAGGCTTTGAACACTTCGTTAAACATCTGCTATGTGGTCAGTAATAATTTGGCTTTGTAAAGATGGTAGTCTAATTACTTATTGACTCTTCACTAATTAAATCTGTTTTTGCCTTTTCTTCAACCAGTGAGTTTGACTGATGTGTTAGACAGGTTCTTCTCAAAACATCTATGTTAAATATTAATAGTCAATAGTTAGGTGAAGTTATCCCAAAGTTGTGGTCCATAAAATTTCTAGAAAGAGGAAGACAGGGAAAGTAAATTTTGGGTTGCTATATTTCAATAACTTTGAAGCATTTCTATGAGAAGAAAAAAGTCAAAGTTATCAGGGGAGGGAAAACTTTAAAGCAGTGGGTCTTTAGACAGAGAAAGAGAGAGTAAAGACCTCTACCCCACTATCATAGCTAACCGAAGGCGAGTATTATAGCTCTATATTTTAAAAATCAGACATCAAGGCTGAGAAAACATCATAAATTTCCACTTGGGTTGATAAGTAGTCATTTTATGACTATTAGTAGTACAGATCATGAAAAGAAGTAAACAGAAAAGCAAAGGAAAAGGAAAACATGAAAAATGGCCTCCTTTTTTACATTTTCACATAGGTGATCTCCATACCAGGAGATGAACTTGAACTTGGTTGGGCGGGAGACGGACCTGGTTGGGCGGGAGACTGGAGCCCCTCAGAGAATTTGGGATTCTTCCATTTTTACTGGGAGGGTTGGCAGGTATAACATGTGTTGTCATGTGAGTCCATGAGAGCCTCTGGGGTTCTAACTCCCCACCTCCCCATGTGGTGGAGAGGCAGCTGCTCACTCTGAAGCACTCGACTGATTTCTGTCTGTGGCTTACCCATGAACAGTGGCTTGGAAGTGTCAAAGCATGAGAGCATGCGGTTGAACAGCATGTGCTGCCGTCATCTCCTACATGGGTCTGCATGGGAGAACCCCTGGGCTGGCTGCCTTTGAGCTCAGGCATTTCCTTCTTTCCCTACAGAATTCCCTGAAGGCTTCAAATCGGAAGAAGAAGAGAACAAGCTTTAAAAGAAAAGTCAGTAAAAGAGGAAGTGAAGTAAGTGTTTCAGAGCTACCTTCTAAGAAAATGCAGTTTCCCCCCCCCCCCCCATGGCCTACTCTGTCCTACATGATCTGGCCCCAACTTAGTCTTTAAGCTCTATCTCCTACCACTCTGTTGTCCTTCAGTACACTCTAACTTCACTGGAATTCTTACTGTTCCTTCAAACAAAACAAAACCAAGAAACAAACTTCCAAAACTCTAACCTCTCTACTTGGCGGAAAATGTTACCCCAAAGATGATGATGATGATGAAGATGAATGCTAACATTTCTGGAATGTTTAGAGTACACAGTAAGAGTAAAAGCATGGCTTAATGTCAGACGAAAATTAATTATAATTTGAGATACTTTGTGCCAAGTTTTACGTAGAAGGTCCTACTGAGAATCAGCCCTGTGAGACAAGCTGGAGGGCATTTTAGGTGGTGATGACGGTGGTGGTCTCCCATTTCCTTTGCCTTGGAGCTGCCCTCCAACCCATGGATATGTTGTCCTAATAGTTCTGCTTGCTTCTTTCAGCAGGAAAACAAAGGTCGTCCTTTTGTGATAAAACCTATCTCTTCTCCTCTCATGAAACCCTTGCTTGTATTTGTGAACCCCAAGAGTGGGGGCAACCAGGTGAGTCAGTTTTCTTAAGTTTAACTCAGAAGTTTCAATGATTTCTTGAAACACAATTCCAAATGCCAATTAAAGTAGCACCATCATGACCCCTAGCATTAGAAGACAACTAGTTGCTCAAGGACAAGGTTATTGTGGCTCCATTTAGGGGATAGTCTCACACATTACAGGACTAGGCAAAACCTATAGGTTCTGTGATTTATCCTGCGGCTTCCACATAATTCTATTACAGAACTACTGCAAAAACCCAACTACTGACATTTTCCTTACGGATTTTCAAGAGAGGTCATTCCAGAATTTCTCTTAGTACATTTCAGGGTTTCTCAATTCTTACAGTTAGGAAGATCTTTACAAATATATCTTTATTTTTTCCTATTGCAATTTAGATGCCAACTGTCTTTGGTTCCTGTCTTTAGGGAAAAGAGAGAACAAAGACTCATCAGTCATGACAATTGATAACAAATACCACCAATGCTGTAGAAGTATCATCTTTTAAAGATTTCTCTTGGTCCTTGCCCAAATACTACACTATAGTTATTATTCATCTCACTTGAGAATAAAGAAATAAGTTAGAGAAGTTAGGTTTAATGGCACACTTAAAGTCACACTGCTTTTTAGAGGACAGAATTTGTTCTAGAATCCCCGTCTTCGTCCCTTCTTTCAATCTCCTTCCCACTCCCTGCACCTTCTTATCCATCCTCTTCTGTGGGCTTTGAGCTTCTGTTGTTTTCATGTAAGTTTGGATAAGAAAATACTTGGTCTGTTAAGTGTACATTTTACAATTTGAGGCAAGATTCCTTGAAGTTTCACAACAAACAACTGGATATTTGAAACTCTACAGTCACCACATATCAAGATGATGCTCTTATTGCTAAAGAGAAAAGGCATTATCCAGAATGTATTAATTACAATAAAGCTTCTTTTATGGGGGATGATGATTTAAAGGAACTATTCTTCCTTTTTTGGTTGATCACTTGCTGTGTTAGAAATCTGTATTAACAATCTAGAGAAAAGGGGAAAGAACTGTGTGGTAAGTGAAGAATCCATTTATTTTCAATGTCCCGCATTTCTGAGTTGTTGAGTGATGATCTTCATATTGTAACGATAATGATCCTAAGACTGTCCTGGAGGAGGACCTAGGAATGGGTTTCTTTAGCATGAAGTTTACTTTGCAATGAACCACATTTCCTCTCTTGGGCTGCATCCCTATCAAGACTTTGGGATGTGTTTGGGAGCCATGGAAAAGAGTCAAGGAAACATCGGGGGTTCCATGATTTCAGTCACCCAAGCACCATGTAATAATTAGCAACAAATAAATTTTATCTTGATAGTCCACATATTCAATGCATTTATTAAATTATGGTAAACTTTTCCACTCTAGGGCACACAGAAACTTGTAAGCTCTCTCTGCCTTTAAGGAGCTGCCAATCCAGTTAGGATCTAGCTTGTTCCTGCTCCAATCTCTGTATAAATTATTAATGACAGGGACTTTAGAAATTATTTAATGTTGTTTTCTATTGCACTAAATAGAAAACAGGTCAAGGAAGCTTAAGCAATAATTATAAGGACATCTTAATGACATAAAAAGGGCAAATGGAAAAAGAAGGATCATTAGCTGCATGTGAGTTACAAATTGAGTGGCTTAGGCTGCAAGTGCTATGGAATTTTAGAGGCCAACCATGACTTGGGGTAGTAAGGAAATGTCACAGAGTGGCTGAGGTGGCTGAAATTGAAGATGGGCACTACTTATGTGTCAGAAGAGATAATGCTGGAGGAATGTCTGTTTTCTTCTTTCTGCCAGGGAAAACTCTTGTTCCTCCTTCAAAGCTTAGTAGCACCTTTCTGGTGCATCACCCTGGCCACCATACTTCTCAGCCCTCGGTACACACTTGTGTTATGTGACCTGCAGCGTTACTGCTCAGTGTGTGTCTGCACTGTTAGCATACAGGTGCACCTGGGAATCTGTGATTTCTAGGACATGGCATGTAGTTACAGAATTGTGGAATAAACTATATGAATAGAAGAATAGGTCTGTGATGCAAATTACTCATTTTGAGGACAGTACGGTGAGTGGAGCACCCTGTTAGGCTGTTGGAAATGTGAGTAGATAAAGATTAGAATGATCCTATGGAATCCTATGGAATAAGTCTTCAAATAGAAGTGTCCAATCTGTGGGAATCCTATGGAATAAGTCTTCAAATAGAAGTGTCCAATCTGTGGCCTGTGGGTCTCATGCAGATTATTTGAAGACTGTTTTGTTTACCTGTGGTTCAGGTATTGTAGAAATGATGCACGGACCTTTTTCTTGTTCATCAGCCTTCATTAGTCTTTCTGTTTTTGATACGTGGCCCAAGATAACTCTTCTTCTTCCATTGTGTGGCAGAAAAGAAAGGTTGGACTTAAAAATCCTTGGACGTTTAAGGTTGAGGATCTTGTATTTGTGCAATGGAAAGTGCGCTTTTGCTGTTTAAAGTGTTTCGGTTTCAAAAACCATTTGGCTTATGAAGAGAGGAGTAATGTGAGTGAATTTAACATGAATGTAATTTGCTTGGGGATCCTGTTAAAATGTAGATTCTGCATCAGTAAGTCGGGGGGTGGCCCTGAGATGCCATGTTTCTAACAGGCTTGCAGGTGATGCTGTTACTGCTGCTCAAAGGACCGCACTGATTAGCAAGGGCTTACTGTGATCAATAGAGAAATTTTTTGTTGTTGTTATTAAATCCTGAGTTTTGTCTTCTAATACTTCACTTGTTCCACTCATCTACTTTTAGTTATAAAGCACTCCTGTTTCTTTCTCTTTTGAAACTTAGGCTTGAATCTTAAACTTGATTAGGCATCTGTTCTTTAAGTAAATTGTTAGGCAATATTGCCATCTGTCGGCAAGAAAAGTACCTGTCACTATTTTCTTCCTATTTTATGTGGAAGGCAAATTGTTCACATTTCGAATATATTTATTGGGATGAACATATACAAAAAAAATACTTCTGTGTATTCCTTTAACCAATCCTTTACTTTAAAATTAACTTTTTAAAAAAATTGATGTGCAATATTTATACGTATTTATGGGCTACATGTGATTTTTTTTTTTTTTTGAGACAGAGTCTCACTTTGTTGCCCTTGGTAGAGTGCTGTGGTGTCACAGATCATAGCAACCTCAAACTCTTGGGCTTAAGCAATTCTCTTGCCTCAGCCTCCCGAGTAGCTGGAACTATGGCTACAACACCCAGCTTTTTTTTTTTATTGTAGTTGTCATTGCTGCTTTTTTTTTTTTTTTAGCTGGCCAGGGCTGGGTTTGAACTCACCACCCTCAGACAGGCACCCTATCCACCAAGCCACAGGTGCCACCCACATGTTATATTTTTACACACATAGAATGTGTAAAGATCAAGCCCAAGTATTTGGGCTATCTGTCAACTCGAGATTTTATCATCTGTTTGTGGTGGGAACATTTCAAATCTTCCCTCCCTTCTAGCTAGTTTGAGATGTGGAATGCACTGTTGTTAACTATTGTCAACATACTATTGAATGCTAGAATGTCTTTTTTCTGTCTGCTTGTGAGTTTGTACCCATTAACCAGACTCTTTTTGTTACCCCCTATGGATCTACAGTCTTCCCAGCCTCTGGTAACTATGTACTCTGTACCTTTATGAGATCAACTTTTTTAGCTCCCCCCCATGAGTAAGATTGTGTAATATTTGTCTTTCTGTGCCTAGGTTATTTCATTGAACATAATGCCCTCCAGTTCTATCCATCTTGCCGCAAATGTGAGGGTCTCATTCTATTTTATTGCCAAATAGTATTCTATTGTGTATGTATACACTTTATTTATCTGTTTATCTATTGATGGATAGTTAGGTTGTAAAATCCTTCTTTTAAGCTTACAATAATTATCTCTTTGTTTTTCCAACACTCTTGAGGTAGAGATGACACTGGCTGTTTTGCAAAGCTTTAGAGGTTGGTAGTGCTGCTGTGATTATTGGGATCTGCTTTATTTGAGGAATCAGGCACTGGAATCAAGGACCAACATTTCAGCTTTGAGCACCTCCTTCTGTGGAAAGAGGTGGTGAGTGAAAGACAAGGTTTATCCAGACACCATCCCTTCCTTGTTAGGGAAACTTTTGAGGGCTAGAGAAATAGGCCCCCTTCCTTACACTTCTATCCACTTTGACTTCACAACCTATTTTTTTTCTTGATGGCTCAAACTCTCTAGGATCTTCCTGAGTCTTATAACTCTTCTGCTATCTCACAATGATGTTTTCCACTTTCACATTGTCTCTCCCCAGTGCTCTCGAATGACTTCCTCTTCTTGTGACTTAGATTTACAACTTCAGGAATAACTGGATGTTCCCACCACTAGAATGATTCCTGAGAGGTGAAGGTTCTGGAGTCTGGCTCCTCTCACTGCTCAATGTGAGATCCCAGGGTAGAGTGTGGCTGGATCCTCACAACAGAGCTCCCAGGGTCCAGTCAGTAGAATGATCTAGAAAAGGGGTGTCTATTCTATGGACAGACTCATGCTGATGGTTCATAACACTATCTGAGAACACACTTTCCCAGATCAGGGCCCCTCCAAAGTCAGGGGCCAGTCACACCAAGGTGGGGATTAAAGGGAAGACAAAAAGAGTAAATAACTTCAAATGAAGAAATTGAGTCTCCAAACTATTTCCAAATACTTGAACAAACAACCTTAATGAAGAAGTAATATATTTGCCATGCTGGAGACTTTTCAATCCAGGGATAAATCAAGAAACATCATGTTTAGATAAAAATGTAGGAGTACGTGGGCGGCACCAGTGGCTTAAAGGAGTAGGGCACCAGTCCCATATGCCGGAGGTGGCAGGTTCAAGCCCAGCCCCAGCCAGAAACTGCAAAAAACAAAAAAACAACCCCCCCACCCCGCAAATTTAGGAGTACTCTAACATTTGGGGTAGTCAGGAAAGAGGATGGAGGTGCAGACTGTAAGTAGATGAGGATGCGTGTCAAAGCCACTCTCAAGATCTTCCTGTCCAGCTGCCTCAACAGATGGAATTAAAACAACCAAGCGATGAATCTCTGGAAAGTCCTGTTTCCCAAATTATAACATTGGTAGGATGTTGAGAGCAGCCGAGACCTAAACCAGCTCCTTTGATAGGTCTTAGTCTGTAGGCAGAGTAACGTTATCTGATGTTACTAAGAATATCAGTCTGAAAGAAGAAGTCAAACTTGGAGGGAGGGTAATTGGTGGGACCCCACCTATGGTGCATCTTAGAAGGGTACAGGCGAAACTTACTAAATGCAGAATACAAATGTCTTCATATAATAACTAAGAAAATGCCATGAAGGATATGCTAAACAGTTTGATGAAAACATTTCAGATTGTATATGAAACCAGCACATTGTACCCCTTGATTGCACTAATGTATGCAGCTATGATTTAATAAAAAAATATATTAAAAAAAAGTCAAACTTACTCTCCTAATTAAAACATTTCAGTGATTCCTGGTGTTCTGCAAAATAAGACCCACGGTCCTCAGTATACACGACTTAGTCTACAACTCACCTCAGCCATTTTCTTTCCTACCACTCCCTGCCTCATGGTTCAGAAAAGTGATTGCAAGGCAGCTTTTCCATGGTATGTCTCTGGTTTCACATCTGTTACGCCTTTATCCTGAATCAACTTCTTTTCCTTCCTGTGGCAAGAGATGGTTAACTTGACCCATCTTTTGAGACATAGATCAGATATCATTCTTAGGGTGCCTTTATCTCCAGATGTGGTCGTCATTAGAGTATCTTGCTGGGCACCTGTGCTTCTCAGCAGACATCTCTATCAGAATATTGACCATGGTTAGTGAGCTAATTTATTCTGTATGGTCTCTGTCCAGCAGATTCTGAACTTCTGCCTGCACATGTGGGTGCACAGTAGGAGCCTGACACGTATTTATTGAATAAATCAGGTATTCATTTGGAATTGTTTGGAACCAGTTGGAAATAATTATTTCTTAAACTCTTTCTCCCATTAACTTATTTTCCTCAGGCCTTTCTTATTATCTGACCAGCTGTTCTTTCCATAATCTAGATAACGCCTACATGATATGAACGAAACCTTAGTAACATAGCAGAATGTTTCAACCTACACTAGAGTTTGAATGCTTTGATGAAGATTGATGAGCTATCTGAGCTGACCCATTCTTAATTGCCTCTTTATCCCCCTAAATCATTATCATTATGTTTCCATTTATGAATAATGCATAGAACTTCCTCTTGAGTACAAGATCATTTCTGTCTTATTCATCTCTCTAATCCCTCCTAAAACTGTACCTGGCACAAAGTAGGTGAATTAATGAATCTTGCTAATTTCCCTCTAGAACTATCTGCCTATTTTCTGGGAAGTTGCATTTTACTGTTATATCTTTTCCCTAATACCTAGAACTATACAGAATAATTTTTTTTAACCTCTTAGTGATATTCAATCTCATAATATCTAATGATGTTCTGTGGTAGGGGAGGTCTTACGTCTACAACAGCATGCATGTATTATGATTGATGTGGAAGGTATTTTTTTCATCTAGAGAAAACTAGACTTTGGCACAAAAGTTCTGGCTTTTGTGTTTGGCACACAGCCTGCAATTGATACCTATGAGAGTGTTGGGGGGCTGTTAGTGAGTGACAGATGTGTAAAGGATTGAGTAGATTTAATCCTGCCATTGAGAAAGAAACAAATTACCCTTCCCTGGTGAATTAGTAGTTGTCAACCCATTCAGTTCTATTTAATAAATTGCCTCTATTAAAGCTTAAAGGAGCTTAACACAGAGGTAGCAACAGAGTTAACGGAACTCAGCAAATATGTGAATTAGAGCTTTTTCTCTCCACCTACTAGGATTGATTTTTAAAAATGCTTTCATTCAACACCTGTCATTTTTGCTAATAAATATGTTTTGGAAAGAAAAATACATTTTAAAAGACATAATTATATCATGCCTGAATGTCAACTCTGATAGGGTAACCATGCCCACCCGTGCATATTATCCCAGGGAGTGTTATTCCAACAGACTGCAATGGAAGTGGTGCCTCTTATAGGTGAGCTGCAGACAGCTTACCAGGCTTACTTAATCCCCCATTCTCAGAAAGATAAATTAATATTATTAGGTGTTCCAATTAACAGAAATCGAGAACCAAAACTGTGTGGCTACTCAAATCTTTTAGGGAAATTTCAGGTAAGAAAAATAACCTCTTAAGGATTTTTATTTTTTGAAAGATGTTAATTACCCAGTATTACTTGTGGTGTAATAGGACAAGCTGAAATTGAGATATACACTCTACCAAAGCAAAGGTGGAAAAGAGTAATTATCATCAACCATTCAAACTGCCTTAGGAATCCAAAGCTGAACAATTAATTTTTTAGCAAATCAATTGGAAATGTTTTATAAATTGGTTGGTTATTTAAATGACTCTAATGTTGCCTGTTAAACAAAATTATTTGTGATAATACAGAGCACATTTGATAACAAGTCCCAGTGTAAGAAGAAAGAAACTTATCCAGTATTTAGTTAGCATATGTATCTGAACCTAAATTTGATAAAAAGCAAAATATGTCATGTGGTAAAACTGAAGGTTTAGTTGTAATAACTAAGGATATAATGTTATTTCTAAAATTATAGCAAGCACATGATAAGGCAGAACTGTTAAATTATAGGTTTAGATGATATGTGAAACAAAAGACCTGCATTGACCTCTGTAACAACTAGCATAACAATGTGATAATTATAAGCTACACTTCAGTGTTCACACCCTCAAGTGTAATTTAATGAGCAGATTAGCAAGGATCAAAAGAGAAAAAAATATCATTTATAAAGGTCTATTTTGTGCCACAACTGTGCTGTCACTGATTTATTTCGTTCTCATAATCACACTACAAGATAGGCATCCCTTGCCTTCCACATCCCGTATTCCTGCAAAATTATAAATGCTCATGATTACTCAGCTAAAACAGCCAAGTTAGTTCTAAGTCAAACCTCATGCTATTTCTGCTATACTAGGATGCCTCTTAAATTCACAATATTAGATCTACAAACTTAGGAATATTTAAGGAAGGACCAACCATGATATCTGCTAGAGGAACAATATTATAAGTGATGAACTTTGCTTGACTGATCATAGCATTATTTGCTATAATTGATCCTACTGGATTTTAAAGCTCCTCTGGTACTACCTAATAAAAAGATCCTTTCTTTCTTGTTTGTTCAATCCACATTAAGAAACGATCTCTAAAGCTACCTTGTATCCGCCATAATGATCATCTCTATAAATGTCACAGTTAGTTAAAATACTCCAAGATTGCTCGTGTGAGAGAGAAGTGTTTGGCTTAAACAAATCAACATACACATGGAGATTGAAAATGTCAAAGTGATCTAATGAAGTTATGTGTACGTAACAACTGGGAGCCTGTTATACTTCTGTTTCATTTATAAAAATTGTTTTATTAAAATGATACTTAGCTAATATTGTCCATAGCTCATATTTTGCAGAGATAATAATAATCTGCACAATAAAGTGAAAATTAATGTACAATTACATAGGTGTATAATGCCTTTCTGTGGATTATTATACTTTAAGTAGTGATGGTAAAACTAATAGAGACTTTATTCATTAATCACATATTTCATGTCAAACACTCTGATGAGCTCCTCAAATATTATTACTTTTAATCCTTGCATCAAATCTGTGAATTGGCCTTTCTCGTCTTCATACAAAAAAAAAGGTGGTGGTGGGGGGAATGAGTTTAAATGAATAAGACCCTGGCCCAGAGTTATCCAGGTTAGACAAACATTTAACCTAGACATTCACCTCATTATATCTACAACCAAAGCCTACGATTTTAAACTACTTTTTAATATTGTTTATAATTAGGTACTATTTTAGAGAAAAGGATTATTTGTTTATTTAGAGACAGGGTCTCACTCTGTCACCCAGGCTGCAGATTTTTGATTTTTAAATGAATAGTTATTACTGGGAAATTTCTTCCTCTTATTGACATTTCTCTTTTCACAGGGAACCAAAGTCCTGCAGATGTTCATGTGGTACCTGAATCCCCGGCAAGTCTTTGATCTTTCTCAGGAAGGGCCAAAAGATGCGTAAGTCTGGAAAGACCCTCCATGGTCCATATGTGTTTTAGGCAAGTGAAAAACTCTTTTCTGCCTTAGGGTCAAGTTTCGTTATTGATTCCTTTGCAAAGTTTTTCTGACCATCTCTCATGTACGTTCTCACCTGTACTCTCCTTTTTTTAAAAAATCACCTGATGTTCCCTCCTACTCTTCACTGGATGAGTTCTCTCCAAAACATACCTTCTCAGTTGAACCCTCAGCAAACACTTCTGATGTGTTTGCTGCTTACATATATGCAACTGTAGATTATTCACAGCAGGACTGTGAATGGAGAACAGACTCATTGTTTTTCTATTTATGAATGCACAACTTTGGCATATTCACTAACAGGTGTGTGAAGTGTATCCCTGTAGAGGGTGGCCATATTTGCTTGTGAACATTTGAGTTTGAAGGTTATGTGCATGTGTGTGAAATATATTGATTGATTAATTGATTATACCTGTGGACTCCATATCAGTGTGGGAGGAGACATTTTAATTCCTGCTAATCCCTTTTCTGAGCTCAGAAATCTTATTCTCTGTCTTTGTTATGAGTGTTGAAAATAAAGTCTAGAGGTAGGTGACCCCTACCCTGTTTCTTCCCTTTGGTGGAGGGGTGTGTAGTTAAAACATGCAGAGATCCGTCTGCTGTTGTCTGGCTCCCTGTTTTAAACTTGAATACTCAGATAATTCAGATGCTATCTGACAAGTATAAGAATATAAAGGATATCAATTATTTTTTAATAAATAACAACAGCAGAGGCAAAGGAATGTCAACTCAGATAAATTCTGGAGAAGCAGTATTCTTACATAAAATGATTAATTCATGTATTTTAAGCATGCAGGAGAATAGGAAATATGAAAATTCATATTAGAATGCTCTGAATCTATGACTTTCTTTGCCACTAGAGTTTGCTGTAAGACTTCTCTATATTTTATTTTCTATATTTGACTGTACTAAGGTAAATCTGCTATCTGGGCTTGTGCCCTTTTAGATGCTTTATTTTCTTAAGATTTTATCAGGTTAGCTAGACTTTAGGTAGAGGCTTCACAGGTTACCATAAAGAAGGTGGCAGCATAGATATATTTTCAGAAAAATACCCCAGATTACTTGATTTAAATAGGAGATGTTTTCCAGATCAGAGTCTTTGAAAACTTCACTCAAGCAAAAGATCTGTAGGTCAGTGTTACTGCATTTTCTTGAGTGCCAACAGGAAAGATAAAATGATCTAAATTCAAGCAGGCAAATTTGAAATTAAAAAAAAAAAAATCCAATGGCTTGGCGCTCATAGCATAGTGGTTACGATGCTGGCCACATACACTGAGGCTGGTGGGTTCTGGTGGGTTCAAGCCTGGCCCGGGCCTGCTAAACAACAATGACAACTGCAACAAAAAAAATAGCTGGGTGTTGTGGCAGGTGCCTGTGGTCCCAGCTACTTGGAAGTCTGAGGCAAGAGAATCGCTTAAGCCCAAGAGTTTGAGGTTGCTGTGAGCTGTGATGCCATAGCACTCTACTGAAGGTGACATAGTGAGACTCTGTCTCAAAAACAAAAAAAAGATCCATCAGTATTTCCACTTTGGGCTGGAAGTGTAAGTAGGATTGCAAGTGAGTGAGTGAAAAAAAGACAAGATGACTTGTAGGCATGGTAATAGTGATAGTGGGGAGCCTTCCCCATTACTGAGGAAAAGATCTCCTAGGGTTTAAGAGTGGAGCATGTATATTTCAAAAAAATAAAAAGATCCAGGAAAAGCTAATAAAATATAAAAAAGGAGACACATAAGGACTATTGATATCAATTAATGATGGTTTACTTTGAGAAAGGACGGGGGGAAGAAAAAGAAGGAAGGAAGTCAAAACTAACGAGGAAAATAATGTACAGTGACACGGTAATAGAAATTCTGATTAAAAAAACCTCTAGAACATCCTAAAATCCCTTAACTTCTAGTGTTGGACCCTTAAAAATAATGGCTTTGCCTTCCTATGATTCCACTGTTGGAGTCATGCCTCTTCAGCTTTATGGGAGGTACTTTTGATGGGATTGCCATCCTCATGATTATACATTTTCTCCAATGGATCTCACCCCCACCCCCCTAATCCTGTGTTTTTTCTCACTTGTAGCTAGCAATGTGTTCTTGTGTTTACTTTTTCTTCTATTTCCTTTGCAGGCTTGAGTTATATAGAAAAGTACCAAATCTGCGAATTCTTGCCTGTGGTGGGGATGGAACGGTAGGTCCTTGAAAAAGAATCCAGTTCTCTCCCTGTTTCTTTCTTCTTTCGTACTGTTTTCCTAGTGATAGTTGTCTTTCTTCATTACCACAGTCCCCTGAAACACTTATCTCTCTCACATGAATCGGAGCCTGTGGTTCCACTGGGCTCAGAGGGACTTTGTTATTATCCTCATGGATACAGACTTGATCTTTCTAAAGTAAGCTTCACTCCCTCCACTATATTATATCCTCTCCTATTCCATAGGTAAGGTAAGGATGTGGTCAGATCCTTAAAGGGCAGATTACTGTTGGCCAAATTCTTTAAAAAATATAAACTGGCCTATTTCTATTCTTAATAAGTGATCACAAACCATAGGGAGAAATATGTGTACAAAATTAAATTATTGCATTGTTTTTCTAGAGGAACTAAAAGTCTAAATATTGACTCACATGAATTTACATTATTAATTGGTCCCATTTATATATATATTTTCAAGAGATGGTGAAATTGGGCTGCGGTTTAATATCATGAACATATTTTCTCATGTTTGTTATTGCTCATCCATTTCTCCATTTGGCCTTTACTTGTATTGATATATTTAGCATCAGTAAAGAACTAAGAATTGTGACATTTAGATTGCATTGTCCCACAGTTTCTTTTTCTTCTGGATTTAGAGTCTAATCTTGCAGGATCTAGGATTGTAATACAAAATCTCTTTGGCTTTTCTCTAATATCTTTAATTAGAATGTTTTATTCCCAAAGGTGGCAATAAAATCTTGTAATTTTATCTCCCACAGCACATAAATGCTATTCATAGGATTGGATGCACGTTATATACTAATATGCGCAACTGGAGTAAAGTAGAATGGTGTTTCCACTGGTCCCTCAGATACTCTGTGAGGAGAGAAAACATTTTTCGTTTGGGAAAATAGTGCTTACCATTCTTCATGAGTCATAATACACATTACTAGCTTATAAAATTCATTATAAAATCTAATAGCAAAAAAGATAAACTTATTTAATCTTGTTTAACCCAGTTTTCTTCAAAATTATTTGGCCATGGAATTTTCCCCATAATACCAATTAAATTTTAATTGATTGTAGTGTTCTAGGAAGATATATTTAGGAATATGCTAGTGTGGAATTTCACCAACTTCCTTTAGTAAGAATTACATCCTCTGGGTGGCGCCTGTGGCTCAAAGGGGTAGGGTACCAGCCCCATATACCAGAGGTGGCGGGTTCAAACCCAGCCCTGGCCAAAAAAAAAGAGTTATATCCTCTGCAAATAGGTCCACTATATTCTTCCTAACTCAACTATCCTCCAGATTCGTTATCATTAATGAGAGGATTCACTCAGTTGACTCTTTACTATACTTCTGGTTAGCTTCCTTATTTTAGAATTTAATTGCTTTCCCATATGACTTCAACATCCTACTCACATCTTTTATTCTTCTTTAAATCTCAGTGACAGAAGCAGACAAGTTGGGGATATAGTTCCTCCTTGTTCTTAACCCAAATTCATATCAGCTACCTAGTGCATCCCCAAACCTTGGACTTTCTTGTTGCAGTGGGTGCTCCACTTCCAAAATCTCCTAATCCCTGCTGAACCCCCCATTATGCCTCTCCCTTAGTCTCTCTTGTTCGCCTTCATTCTTGCTTCTTTTTCCCTCATTTACTCAGAAGATATGTGTGGGAAGCACTGAGCTAGGTGCTGTAGTATTGAGACATTTTCTGCAATTAGATAAGTATCCGAAAACACAGGACAAAGCATAAAAAATACAGAGGGAAGGGAACCAATTACTCCACGTAATTACAGAGTCTGAG
The DNA here is from genome assembly GCA_963574655.1 of Perodicticus potto. Taxonomy (NCBI): domain Eukaryota; kingdom Metazoa; phylum Chordata; class Mammalia; order Primates; family Lorisidae; genus Perodicticus; species Perodicticus potto. Next base: position 62,548 of record CAUYRH010101003.1, read on the forward strand.
CCAAAGTCCAAAAGGAAAATGAAAAGATAGGCGAATAGAAGGATAGCACATAGTCCGTTCTGTCAAGTACAGAAACCAAAAATGTTCCAAGAAAGAGGCAGTGGTTAAATTTAATTTTTAAGGAGAAATGAAGAATTACCATTAAATTTGGAAACTGTGGAGTAATTAGTGGTTTCAAGGAGGCAGTTTCAATAGAGTATCTGGATCAAAATGCAGAATGATGAGTGAGTAAAACTTAGTACAATCCTAAGAAACTCCTGCTGGCCTTATCCAATTAGAGTGCTGGATGTCTCTGAACTCTCTGATATCTTTGTCACCCTCCTTGACATAGTGACTCTCTACTTCTCCTACTTTTCTTATCCAGTCATTTCTAGCATCTCTTCATTAAATATATCATAATTGATGAGTATTCTACAAAGCTAAATAGTTCTTTTGTGTGCTAGGTCCTTTTTCCTCTTAGGGACCTTATCTAAATGCCTGACTTTGGTTTTTACACTCTTCCATGTAACTCACAAATCTACTAATAATTTACACTTGGTTGTCCCAGGACCACATGGATTAGGCATACCTAAAATAAAAGTAGTATATTAACTCTGGAGAGTTAGGAGTTGGTAGTGCATATTTTTTAAAAATTCAAATTATTATGAGGGTACATATGATTAGGTTACATAGTTTGCATTAGTGACATGAAGTGTGAGTTGTAGCTGTGTCCTTCCCCCAGGAAGTGTGCCTTTACCCATGCAGTATACCTGTTGGGTGGGAGCTTACCAAATTCTTTACTCCTTTTCCCTTACTTGAACATAACTGAGATTTTCTCCCACATGAGCCTGTAGTTGCTCATCTACTAGTTTCAATTTAATACTGAGTACAGGTGATGTTTGTTTTTCCGTTCTTCTGATACTTTGCTTAAGAGAATATTCTCTGAATCCATTCAGGCTCTTATAAAAAATGCACAAATACCTGTCTTTTTTATGGCTTGATAGTATTCCATGACATACATATGCCATGGTTTATTAACATGTTCATGTGTTGAAGGACATTTGGGTTGTTTCCATATCTTTGCAATTGTGAATTGAGCTGCTATAAACTTTTGTGTGCTAATTTCCTTGGGCAAAATGTCTTTTATTTTTTTCTTTTGAGTAGATACCTAGTAATGGGATTGCAGCATCAAATGGTAGGTCTACTTTTAGTTCTTTGAGTAATCATCATACTTCTTTCCATTGAGACCAGTTTGCAGTCCCACCAACAGTGTGTGAGTGATTCTTCCTCTCTTCACCCGTATGCCAGCATCCGTGGCTTTGAGAGCTTGTGATGTGGGCCATTCTCACAGGAGTTAGGCGATATTTCAGAGTGGTTTTGTTTGCATTTCTCTGATAATTAGAGGTTATGAACATTTCTCATGTGTTTGCTGGCCATTCATCTGTCTCATGAGAACAGTTTCTGTTTGTGTCACTTGCCCAGTTTTTAGTGGGGCTGTTTGTTTTCTTCTTGTTGATTTGCTTGAGTTCTTTGCAGATTCTATTAGCCCTTTGTTGGATTAATAGCATAAAAATATCTTCTCCCATTCTGAAGTTAGTCTCTTTGCTTTGTTGATTGTGTCTTTAGCTGTGCAAAACTTCGAAATGTTGCTGCCATTGCTAGTAGCGTCTTCTTCATAAAATCTTTCCCTAGACGAATAAAATTAAGAGATTTTCCCACACTATCTTCTAGAGTTTTTCTAGTTTCATGCTTAGATTTAAATCTTTTATTCATAGTAAGTTAATTTTTATAAGTGGCAAGATGTGCAGATCTAGTTTCAGTCTCTAGCTAGTTCTCTTAGCACCATTTATTAAATAAGGATTCTTTCCCCTAGTTTATGCTTTTGTTTGTAACAATCAGATTGCTATATGGGACTCTAGATTATCTATTTTGTTCCCGAGATCTAGGTTTCTGTTTTTTATGCCAATACCATACCGTTTAGATCACTATCAACTTATATGATGTGAAGTCTGGTAAAGTGATGTCTCCAGAATAATTCTTATTTCATAGAATTGTATTAGCTAGTCAGATTTTTTTCTGCTTTCATACAAAATGTAGAATTACTTATTTCAAGATCTCAAAAAAAGTTTTTAATGAGTTTTTTAATGAGTATTGCCTTAAATCTACAGAAGGCTTTGGGTAGTATAGACATTTTAATAATATTAACTCTTCCAAGCCCTGAACGTGATATGGTCTTCCATCTGTTACCTTCCTTTGCTGTTTCATTCCTCAGTGTTTCATAGTTCTATCTGTAGAGATCCTTCACATCCTTTGTTTAATATATTCCAAAGTATTTCACTTCTTTGATTCTACTATGAAGGGTATTGTATATTTGACTTGATTCTCAGCTTGACTGTTGGTATGCATGAAGGCTCCTAATTTGTGTACATTAATTTTATATTCTGAGCCATTGCTCAGAGGAAAGAAGAGGATTTCTTGATCACTTCCAGGAGTCTTGTGGTTGAGTCTTTGGGATTTTCTAAGTATAAGATGATTCTTTTCCTCCTCTGTTCCCATTTGGATACCTTTGATGTCCTCTTGCCTGATTGCATGGATAAGACTTCCAGCACTATGTTGAATGGTAGTAGTGATGGTGGACATACTTGTCTGGTTTCCAGTTAAGCTTTTTTTCATTCAATATGATGTTAGCTGTGGTTTAAGGAATGTCCCACCTATCCTAATTTTCTTAAGTGTACTTAACAAAAAATGATGCTGAATTTTGTCAAAACTTTTTCTGCATCTATTGAGAGGATCAGATGTTCCTTATTTTTACCTCTGTTTATGTGGTGAATTACATTTATTGATTTGCGTATGTTGAACCAGCCTTTATTCCTAGGCTGAAACCCACCTGCTCATGATGAGTTTTTGTTTTTTTCTTTTTTCATGTATAGCTGAATTTTCTTTGCTAAGATTTTATTAGAATACTTTTTTACAAATATTTATTAATGAAATTAGTCCCTAGTTTATTTTTTGTTGTTGTTGGGTCCTTTCCTGGTTTTGGTATCAGGGTGCTATTTGTTTTGTAGGAGTTGAGGAGGATTCCTTTTATTTCAATGTTTTGGAATAGATTCTTCAATATAGATACAACCTCTTCTTTGAAGGTTCCATAGAATTTTGATGTGAAACCATTTGGTCTAGGATTTTTTTTTTTTTTTGCAGGAAGCTTTTATCTTGCTTCAATTTTGGTGTTTGATATTGGTCTGTTCAAGAGTTCTATTTCTTCTTGAGTCTAGGCAGGAGGTAGTATGATTCCAGGAATTTTTCCATGTCCTTTACTTTTTCCAGATTTCTGTGACAGAGATTTTTGTAGTGTTTAGTGATGATTTTTGCATCTCAGTGGCATCTGTTATTATTTCCTCTTTCTCATTTCTAATTGTGCTCATAAGAGATATTGATTTTTTGTTTTTAGTTAATCTGCCCCAGGGTTTATCAATTTTATTAACCCTTTCAAAGAACCAACTTTTGTTTTATCTAATCTTCTGAATGGTTCTTTTGGTCTCAATTTTATTTAGTTCTGATTGGATTTCAGTTATGTCTTTTCTTCTGCTAGGTTTGGGATTGGATTGCTTCTCCTTTTCCAGTTTTTGAGATGAATCGTTAGATTGTTGACTTTCATTCTTTCTGATTTCTAGATGTAGTCATTTAATGTGATAATTTTCCATCTTATGATTGCTTTTGGAGTATCCTGCAGGTTTTGATAGATTGTGGCTTCATTGTTGTTTTGTTCAAGGAATCTAATGACCCAGATATCATCCAACAATAGGTTGTTTAGTTTCTGTGAATTTATGTGGGTGTGCATGTGTTTGTTGATATTTTCTGTTTTTGGTTAATCTGCCCCAGGGTTTATCAATTTTATTAATCCTTCCAAAGTTCTACTTTTATTTCACTGTGGTCTATAAAGATACAAGGTATAATAATTATAATTTTTTTAATTTGTTGAGGCTTGATTTGTGTCCCAGAGTATGATTAATCTTTGAGAATGATCTATGTGCTGGTGAGAACATATATTCAATAACATGAGGGTGAAATATTCTGTTTATGTGTGTTAAGCCAATTTTTTCTAGAGTCATGTTTAAGTTCATCATTTCTTTGTTTAGTTTCTGCTTAGAGGATCTGTCTGGTTCTGTCAGTGGGCTGTTGACATCCCTGGATATTACAATGTTGTTGATTATGATATTTTTCAGATCAAGTAGAGGTATTTTATTTTATAAATCTGGGAGTGTGTTATGATGTGTGCATAAATACTTATGAATGAAATGTCTTCTTGTGTTATTGTTCCCTTGACTGATATAGTGTTCATTTTTGTCTTTATTTGCTTTTGTTGCTTTAAAGTCAATTGTATCTGCAAAAAGAATTGCAACTCCTGCTTTCTTTTGGTTTTTATTTGCATGAAATATTGTTTTTCCATCTCTCTGTCCTGAGTCTTGATTTGTCCTTGGGGATTAGATGTGTTTCCTTAATACAGCATATACTTGTGCTTTTTTATCCATTCAGCCAGCCTGCCTTTTCAGTGGGAAATTCAAGCCATTAGCATTTATCGAGAGACTTGATAAGTAGGGTGGAGTTTTGTTTGTCTTGTTTTCTGCAACTCTGATGCCTTGTTTTATCACTTGGATAAAAGTTAGCCATTGTGGAACATAGGCTCTTTACATTAGTTTCTGATTGTCTTCACTGTGATGGTGGTCCATTGTGTTGGCCCCGAAAAGCTGGTCTTGTAGTGACAAATTTCCTTAGTGTTTGCTTGTCAATAAAAGACTTGCTTTCACCATGAATATGAAACTTAGTTTTGCACAATACAGAATCCTAGGGTAGCAGTTGTTTTATTTGAGAAGATTGAAGGTGGGAGCCCAATTCACTTCTGGCTTGTAAAATTTCCACTGAGAAGTCAGATGTCACTCCGATTGGGTTTCTGTTTACTTTTAATTAGGCCAGGTTAATTATAATGTGTCTAGGAGATGCTCTGTTTGAAGTGAGTCAACCTGGGGTTTGATATCCACTTAGTAGGTGTGTGTCTGAATCTTTGGCCACACTTGGGGAATTTTTAGCTAGAGTGTTGTCAACTAGGCATTCCATGATTTTGGGACTCTTTTCTTCAGGAGTCCCTATAATTTGTGTGTTTGTATACTTTGTGTAGTCCTATACTCTCTAGGAGATTGTTCTGATTTTACTTTCTTCTTTTCTGCCTCTTTAAAGGACTGGGTTAGCTCAAGCTTTGTCTTCAAGCTCTGAGACTATTGTTTCTCCGTGTTTTAATCTATTGTTGAAACTTTCTACTATGTTTTGAAACCCTGTGAATGACTACTTCAATTCTTTAAAAATGATTACACCCTTTCTAATTTTGTCCAGATCCTTAGAGACTTTACTTTTATTAATTTCTTGGATTAATTTTGGGACTTGCTTTTGTGGTTTTCCAGTTTCTCTTCGGTTCATTTCATCAGTTTTACCATCCATAATCTGAATTCCATTTCTGTACTTTATACATTTTCTTTATAGTTAAGATCTTCTGTGGTAGCTACATTGTGATTCCTCGAGTGTCTGGATCTGATTCTTCATGTTGCCAGTGTTTTTTTGCTGGTTTCTACTCATGTCTGGTTTCTTCTTCTTTATTTCCTTCCCTTATTTATTTTTCTCACTTCTTCCTTCCCTTTGATCTTTGCTTCTAGGCTTTGAGGTTGAAACAGCCTTTTGGTACAGGGAGGAAAGGGAGAGAGAAAAAGAGAGAGACAAAAAAAAAAAAGGAAAATAATGATAATGAAATAAAAATTAAAGAAAAATGAAGAAAGAAAAAGAGAAGAGAAAGAATATATGTATGTACATGTATATGTAAATAACTGAAGTTAATATGAACTTTTTTTGGTGTCTCAGAAGAGGTAATGAAAGGAGAAAAGAAATAGATCATAAAAAAAAGAAAATATATTCTAATTGTATTTACTATGTTCTTAGATTTCCATGAGAGTTTAAAAATATTAGCAAGAACACTAGGTGGCTCTCCAGTATTAGGAAAGAAACATACCTGCTTCTGGATGTGGAGATCCAGCTGGGTTTTAGATTACTGGATGTTTTTCAGCTGGTTGTCAAGGAAATTAGTATTGTTTTCCTGCTGTATTGCCTCAGGACTGGACAGCATGCTGAACATTCTAGGGTATTACAACCCCTTTCTGTAACCAGTCTTGATGCTATGTGACCTTTCTGTGGTATGGTCCTGCCTCAGTGATTCAATTGTTGCCCAGAGATTATAAGGTCATCCAGCTTGGGGGAGAGACTTCCTGGTCTGGTTTGTGGAGCTGTGAGATCTGCCAAAGATGGCTGCCCAAGCTTGGGAAGGTGGAATCAAAGGTAGCCAGTCCTTATAAAGCCATGCCATGCTGGGTCCATGTGGATGTCAGCAGGCTCAGGGCCTAGTGACCCCACACCACCCAAGTCTTGCCAATGTTGGGTGGCAGGACACTTTCTCCTCAATGTGAGGTGGCAGGACACTTTCTCCTCAAGGATCTATGTTTCTTGTTCACTTGATTCCACGTCTAGGCCCACTTGTGCTCTGCGTAGAGGGGAACCACCTAGCTGCTAGTTACAAGCTCTGTCCCTAAGAAACTATAGGACAGTCTGCACTCTCTTTGGCTCTCTGCAAAGGGGCCAGAATCTGTGCTCCCAATAATCCTCTGGGTCCCCAGTTTCTGCTTACTTCATTCCACATCCTCTGCCTGGAGGGACAGACCTACCTAGAATTTGAGTTCATCCCTAGTTCACCCCTTCAGGCAGTCATAGTGGGTAGAGGAGGTTCTCTAGTGGCCTTAATTTCCCAGTGATTCTACATACAGGCTCTGTCTCTGGGTCAACACGCTGACCTGCACCCACTGACATCCTTTCCTTCTTATCTGTTCTGTTCCTGGTGTCATATGCTGTTGCACTGTGCCTATACAACACTGTTTCTGGGCGGGATGATTTAGATATGGTGGTGCATACTTTTGGACTGATTATTTTTGTTAGTATTAACAGATGTAGTACAATCACTCAGCCAAAACTGCTTATCTTATACCTTATGTAAACATAGATTTTGTTTAACTTTGTGCAAACTATGAAGAACATATGGGGTTTATGGAATGCTTATCATGGTATGTAACTGATATGTTTTGTTTTGTTAGTTTAGAATATAATTATTTTAAATTGGGGGTAGAGGTAGAGTTTATATAAAGAGGAGGCAGCCTGATGAATTCTTGATGAACAACTGCTGGCTTTGGGCCAGTGGAGTGTAATTCTTGAAAGTGTCAGGTATATATCTGACATAAGGCATTCAGCATTTCATAAGTGAACAGATCATCACTGTAGAAACTGTCAGAATTGTGCCAGTGTAGTGACAAGACTCCAGGAGAAATCCAAAATGGGATATTTTTGACTGATTAGGATGAAGGTATCTCTTAACCATATTGATTTAAGTGTACAAAGTGTAATTTAATATATAAAAGTTTTGCCTTACTTTGCAATAAAAGAGTTTAGGCTTTAGTATTAGTTACTTTAGTTGTATGTTGTTTAAAACAATGAGGAAGCCGAGTGATGGGTCTCCCAACATGCACTTGGAGTTGTAGGTGAAAGAGGTGATCTTCCCTCTATTGCTTTAACCTTCATGTTTATAAATGAGTTACTTTTTGTCCATGTGGCAAATGTGTATTCTCTCCCTTCTTTGGCTGCCTTAACACCTATCCAACTCCGTGTGGATGTCACCCTGCTGAAATATTGATGAGCACATGAACCGAAATCCTTGAAACACATGTAGCCTTATTACAGCTCTTTCAGGTATAATCTGTGATCCCCACCATCTGGCTCTTGACTTTGAACTGGGCTGGAGTCATTCTTGAGTTAGCTGAGTTTTACCTCAGTTATGAGATCAAAGATGGGACCAGATCATCTGGTCCCTGGAACTATGTGACGATTTTTGAATTATGCAAACCAGTTACAAAGAGAGTGCCATTTTTACCTCTTTCCAAAGGCCTGGAATTAAATTGACATTGGCCATCTATTTCATGATTATCTCTTGGTGAGTTGGCTGCCTTGGACGAGGCAGCATCCTAAGCAGTAGGCGTCCTCATACCACAGCCAAGGCAGGGAAGAAAGTATTTTCCTTTAACCAATGGGGAGGAGCAAATCATTCTAAGTCCCTTTTTGTCCTCAGCCTCAGCCTATCTCTTTCATTTTCTTTCGTGAGTGAGGACGTTATATTCTCAGTATGTATTCTTTGTGAATAAATACTTAAATCTACATTATATCTACATTATATTGCAAAAAAAATTACCTTCACTGTTTTTTTTCCTATTTTCTTATTGTTTTGAGACAGAATCTCACTCTGTTGACCAGGCTAGAACATTGTAGCATCAGCCTGGCTCACAGAAACCTCAAACTCCTGGCTTAAGCAATTCTTCTGCCTTATTCTCACAAGTAGCTGGGACTACAGGTGCCCACCACCATGCCCTGCTTATTTTATATTTTTAGTAGGCTGGTCTTGAACTCTTGCTCAGGCTGGTCTTGAATTCCTAAATTCAAGAGAAATACCTGCCTCAGCCTCACAGAGTGCTAGGACTACAGATGTGTGCTCCAACCATAACTTCACTATTATCTTGTTTTGGCCTAATTTTTTTCTCTTTTTCTTTCTTTCTTTTTTTTCTAGACAGAGTCTCACTATCACCCAGGTTAGAGTGCAGTAGCATCATCATAGCTCATCACAACCTCAAACTCCTGGTCTCAGGCAATCCTCCTACTTTGCATTTGCCTCCCCTAGTGCTGGTATTACAGGCATGAGCCACTGAGCCAGCTGTATAAACACATTTCGTTTAATAGACTGTGACTTTGTAAACTATGAAATTCAAACCTAAGTTAAAATATCAAAAGGAAGAATAATAGCGCACGTATTAGAAAGCTTCACCCAGTTGCCCAATGCTGTGTTTTGATTTTCCATCAGAGGTCTGAAATGCCACCCTTATTTTCCTTTGATTTCTCAATATGTATGGCCTTCAATTTTTGACCTATATATACTACATGGCAGTGCAGCGTGCATCTGTTCCATTTGAAGAAAATGTTAGTTCACTGTCATCTCCACCCCTCATCCAGCCCTAATATTTATATACTACAGAATAAAAATATTACTCACAATGCACTTGGTGAGCATTGAGTTCAGTGACAGCTAATGCTGAAAGTGGACAGGTGGTGGCAGCATTGGCCAGTGGCTGCTCTGCATGGCAGTCAGGGACAACATGGAGCACCCGATGTTCTCAATCTGTCAGCCCTGCTTTTCCTCAGAAGGAAGGTAGGAAAGAGCTCTGCAAGCTGGAAAAATGATTTGGGCTGATCAGGATAACTTCCCTCAAGTTGGGTGGAAAATATGCCAAGAGCTGTGTGTAGCAATTAATTAAATAATTTAATGGAAAGGGTGATGAGTGAGTTGATAGAGATGATTTGGGGAGATACTAAAGCCCTGCCAAGCACAGTCCCTGCCCAGGCACATGCACTAAAGTATGTGGTCTGGACTTCATGCCAGTGACAGGTTACTGATTATTGTGCAGGCGGAGCTCTCAGGAACAGTTTTGAGGGCTTAAGATCTTTTATTTCTCTTGCTATTGTAGGTATGCATCTGTTTCCAGTTTCCTTCCCATTTTTTTTTTTTAAGAGATGGATTCTCCTTATATTGCCCAAGTTGGCCTCTAACTCTGAGGCTCGAGCAATCTCCCACCTCAGCCTCTCAAGTAGCAGAAACTCCAGGCAGAAGCCACCCCATTTTCTTTTTTATAGTTACTTTTCACTGTAGGGCATCTTGGCTTTTGATCTTTACTATAGTCTACAAAAGAGACTTCTTGATTTGACGGCAGCCAAAGCAGGGACTGATTTACAAATTTAGAGCTCAACTTTTCTTTAAGTGGATGCATAGGAAGACAGCATTGTGCTTTAGGGAACTGGCCCTTTATTAGTGAAGTAAGAGAAGAGGAAGAAAAAGATAGCTGAGTCATAGTAGCTAATGCTAGTTTAGCATTTTCTGTTTGCTAGACACATGCTTAGCAATGCCTACATTTCATTTAATTGGCAAAAAAATATATAAAGGAAAAGGATCATTATTATTGAGATGAGGAGGGAACTTACATTAAGTCACTTGCGTAAACTCACCCAGCCAGTGTGTGGTGGGGCGGGGCTCACAGCAGGTCTTCTGCTGCCTTCTGAGGAAGCTGGTTCTGGGCAGTGGTGGTCAAGGAAAAGTACTCAGGAGATATGGAAAGGCAGATACAGACCCACTTCAGCTAGGAACAATCAGCCTGACATGAATTGTCTATGAGAGGATTTCAAGACAAAATGAAATCTGTGCTGTGAAAGGCAGGAGGGATGTGATGACTCCGAGGGTGATACAATGATGGAATTCAAGTTTATCTGCTTGTGTTCAGGAGAACTATTTGATCAATGAGTTATGGAAAAAAAAAGGAGATAAAATATATTTATCCAGTTTATGAAGTAAGTACATTGGTAAGCACAGGGAAGCTCCTTTACATTTGAGTCCTCTGGACTGTTCCCTCTTCTTCATAGATCAAGTGTAAGAGGAGAGGAGCTGGTGAGAATTCAGAGCCCTGAGGGCTTGCTCCATTTGTGGAAACAGTGCAGATTCTTTTTGAGACAAGGTCTCACTCTGTTTCCTGGGTTGGAGTACAGTGGTGTGATCATAGCTCACTGCAACCTTGAGCTCCTGGGCTCAAGCAACGCTCCCACCTCAGCTTTTTAAGTTGCTGGGACTACAGGTGCACAACCACTCCCAGCTATTATTAAATTTTTTCTTCATAGAAATGGTGTCTTTCTATGTTGCCCAGGCTGGTCTTAAAAACCTAGGTTCAAGAGATCCTCCCCCCTCAGCCTCCCAAAGTGAATTACAGGCATGATGCCTAGACCCCGAGAACTCTCGACAATCTTCGGTGAGAAAGTAGCATGAACAGAACCTGAAGAGGTTGCAATGAGGGCGGTTATACTGATCAGAGGACTGTTAGAAGACATAGCATCTATTCTAGGAAGTTACAGGAAACTTATTTCAAGGTTTTTTGGAAATTGTTTGTATTTCATGGTCAGTGAATTAACCCCCTAACTTTCTGTCTGTTTTAGTATTAGCATTCCTCATCAGATTTAGATTTTTTTTCTTTTCTGGCCCATCATCAAAGGAAGTTGTTTTGTTTGATTTTTTGCTTTCCTGCCTCTATCACTTCACTATCCCCTTTGTAGTAGTTTTGAATTGTTTCTAGGACTTTTAGACTAGAGCTGAGGTTTTCTTTTTTATTTATTTATTTATTTATTTTTTTATTGTTGGGGATTCATTGAGGGTACAAGAAACCATGTTACACTGGTTGCATTTGTTGGGTAAAGTCCCTCTTACAATCGTGTTTTGTCCCCAAAAGGTGTTGCACACACCAAGGTCCCAAGACCCCACCCCCTTGCTCGTTCCCTCTCTCTGTAGAGCTGAGGTTTTCTATAATATCTTTTTATTTTCTCATTACAAATATATTTTGTTTCTTGTGTTTTGTATTTATTAGATGAGACACTTTCAGCATTAATTAACAAAATATTTGTGTTACTTATGTAGAAAAATGCAATTTATTTTATATATTGTTCTTTTATCCAGCATCTTTGATTTTTAACTTAATTTTTCTTAAATCTTTTAACTTAAATTTTTCTTAAAATTTTTCTTAAATGCTGTATACATTTAGGAGGTACAATGTGATAATTTGTTCCACAACGTGGAATGTTTAAATCAAACTAATTAACGTAACAATCACCTCACTTACTTATTTTTGTTGGAAGATATTTATACCATTCTGTTAGTTGTTTTGAATTGTACCCTTGCATTGTGTATATTAGGTGAGATCCCACGAAATACCCTCCCTCTACTCATCCTCTCCCCACCCTTCCCCTCTTCCTTCTCTCCCCTGGGGAGATATCAGTGAGCTCATGGAAGTTGTAGCATACACTTGTCAATGAGAGAGCTTTCCAGGCTTGTTTCAGCCTAAGTCTCAGCTTTCTTTGGACCATGACCTCAGGCTAGTTTTTTCATACTCTGCCCACCTGTCTTACCTGCTGAGAGGGGGCCTGGCTCCAGGGCATCTTGCTGTCAACAGGGGAACATTTTTATTTCTTATTATTAGACAAAACCAAACTCTTCTCTTTCTCTGCTAGTGGCAAGGCCAAGAGCCAAGTTGATCCGTATCTTTATCCCAGTTGTGCCACTTACTGTTTGTTTTTGTCTCATGAAGACGTATCTTCTTTTTTTCTTCTCTATCATTGCTGAATGTTAGGAAAAAAATAAGGTGTTGAAAGTGTAACCTCATAGCATTATTTTCGCCAAGAAAAGAGTGACATATTTCAAGTAAACATAAGAAGAAAAATGTCTTATTTGAATCTACCTGAGAGAAAATGGGCTGACATGTGAATACAAATCATAAAGAGTAGGCTGAATTGTTATCTTTCAGGGGAAATTTTGAAGAGAATGCCTTCTTTTCCTTCCCTGGATGGGGTGTTGAATTAGGGTTCTACTAAGTTCTATTTGCGAGTCTGCTTCCACTCAGGGCTGTTTGCATCTGTAGTCGGTGATCCCTGAGGGTTTGGTTTTCTAACTGTTCATGTTTTTTTTAGTGACTTTAAACCCCTCTCTTGTAGTTTATTACAGCGATCTATCTTTACTGGGCTTAGCTTGTGCTTTTAGCAGCACAAGATCTATCACAGTCATTGGAACAAATTTGGCATTAGGTATTTTTGCTTCCTTTTATTTCACAAACTTCATATTGTGTGTAAAAATACACGACTGGAGAAGCTCTGGGCAGGTGGGAATCTAAGGGTTTTTCTATGAGTAAATTGCCCAGTTTGGGGGAATGGATGGACTTTCTGACACTTTCAACCTGGAGTCTTTTCTCCAGGTGAACGTTGAGAAAGGTTTAGAAGGTAAACACAGTTGTAAACTTCATTGATGAACAGGTAAGTTTTACATCCTGGCATGGAGGGGAAGTCATTTTTGTGGACAAGAAATGATTATAGATGGAAGTCAAGAGAATTGATACTGCTCTGATCTGCCACTTCTAATTATTTAGTCTTGAAAAAATTATCCGCACTTTAGTTAATAAATCTGCAGATTCACTGAATTCAATTAAGCAACTTATCAAGTTTCTCCGGTTCCAAATATTACAAAATCACGTATCATTCTCTCCAGGCCTTGGCCAGGAATGGATTTAGTTCTTTATTTACAGTCTTTCTACAACATGGTAGGTAAGGGGTTAGCCATGGGAGTCAGGCATATCTGATTTTGGAGGCTGGCTCTACCACATAAACAACGTGATATTAACTTAACCTTCCACATCTTAGTTTCGTTATCTAAAAATGGACATGAAAATTGTATCTATCTTATAGAAATGTCTTGAAGTTTAATAAGATAATTCAATAAAGGACTTTGCCCAGGGATAGCACATAGCAAGCAATCAATATGCTAATCATTTTGGTCCTATAAACTTGTTGAGAGTGGCCTTTCTACTTTATTGATCATATTATAGCTCATTTATCTCTTTATTTCAATTGTTTATTTCTGGGTTTTACATATAACACTGTTCCACAAATGCACTGTTATAATATTATTTTCAAAAAAAGTGACTTTCATACAGATACAGATGGATGCATGTCAAAAATTTGCTTAACTTTTAATGAAGGATCCAGCAAGATGGTAAAGCTCCTTTGTAAGAGAAGTAGAGGAAAAGAATTATGTAATTCATGCCAAAATAATTTTTCTAAATTTGAGACAAAACTGATTAACCTCCTATAGGGAAATAAAATCATATCTTTAAAAATAATCTTCTCTTCTTGACATTTACATATCTGTGGTACAGAAATCTATCTTAACCTATAGTTATGCAATTCTTAGGCCCATGAAACACTATTTTAGTATGACATTATAAGGTTATCTGAATTTCTTTTTGCTATTTCCAAATTTGGGGTAATTTTTCTAAATTGTTATAATAAGACTAAAACCAAAATATCATTTATCTTAAAAAAAAGATTAAGAAAATGTGAACTTAGTCCATAAGTATTTCTTTTCTGCTTAAACTTATAATAGGTACTAGGCCCACCCATAATTATAATTATGTTTTTACAGTGTTGATTAAGGAGAATATAGGGAAATTTAGGAAAATTACAAATTCCCCAGATGATGCTATGAACATTATCATTTAACAAGTGTTTATGTGGGCCGTGCCTGTTGAGGGCTTTCTGAACATTTTAGTTTTATCTGTAAACATTCCTGTGAGGTAGGTAGGTATTATCCCCATTCTGAAAATTGGGTAAATAAGTAAGTCTCAATGAGATTAAATAATTTAATCAAGGTTATGTAGCCTGTATGAGCCAGAATTGAAATTGAGTCTGATTTTGAGTCTTGTCCTGTTATGTTACATAAATCTCAAACTCTCCTAAATTTTATAGTACATCTCTGGCTAAACACACAGATGAATGGGCTTAGGTTTGTTTATATGAGAGAGCAAGTATAAAATGGTCCTTTTTTACCTGTAAGAAGCTTACTATTTTGAAACTGCCACAGAAAAGTAGCCTTTCTGTTCTCTACCCACTGGATTAAAACACACATGTTTTAAGGAAAAAGAAATCCGTTCTGTTTTGGTTCTTTAAAGCCTCCTGGTCTGAAGTTATTTTCTTTGTAACTTATTTATCTTTCTTCTATCTCTTCTGGCCCCCGATGTGTCTGCAGGTGGGCTGGATCCTTTCTATCCTGGATGAACTGCAGCTGAACCCTCAGCCTCCTGTGGGCGTCCTTCCTTTGGGGACTGGGAACGACCTGGCTCGAACTCTCAACTGGGGAGGGGTAAGAGCCGCTCGAGCGGGCTGCCCATATCATCAAACAGCAGACAGAATTCCCAGATTCACAGATGTTCTGCCGGAAGGGGAGTATGCTGCTGCTGTCTGAGAATAAGTTAGAGTTGGCAATCCAACTGCCCATGAACCCTGATTATATCTGGGAGCTTCTTTAATTTAACCTTACAATCTGCTAGAGGGAAAGGAAAGTTTAGTATGAGAAAAATATGACAGTTTGTCAGAGGCCTGGAGCTTTACAAAAAAATTTTTTTAAGTGTCAGAATATTATAGGGGTACAAACATTTTGGTTACATAAATGACTTTTGTGCCGTTTGAGTCAAAGTTATACGTGCATGCCCATCAACCAGACAGTGTGTACTGTACCCCTTAGGTGGGACTTTACCCATCCACTCACCCCCACCTGCTTGATTTTCCATGAGTGTTATTTTCATATGCACATGTAAGTGTTGATTGATTAATTCCAGTGTAACAGCGAATACACACAGTGTTTGTTTTTCCATTCTTGGTATACATCACTTCGAAGAATAGTCGCCAGTTCCATCCAGGTTAATATAAGAGGTACAACCTTTCCCCTAAGAGACAGTGGGTGGGATGGCCTCAAATCTTCATACAAATCAATCATGTAGAGTAGAATTAGTCCTGACCGTCAGCCTGATTTACAACCCTTACTTAGGGAGAGATATTTTTTTCTGATCAGTGTCATCATGGCTTTTACTGTATTTAGTTTTCCTTTTCACCATGAGCCAACTTCAAACAAGCTTGGGGTTGGGGGGAGGTAGTTCTATCATTAATCAACCATTTTATTTATTTATTTACTTACTTAATAATACTAAGAAGGTAAGAAAGCATAATGAATATACATTTATTGTGTATGTATGTATACCCCCACACATATATACACATATATATGTACAGCCCCAACAACTTTTGGTCTATGCATATAATATCATTATCTGGGCTGGGTTTCCTGGAAATTAAGTGCAGATGTCTGGCAGGTATTGATCTGGCCTTTTGGATGAATTAACTTTCTATGGATTTTTTTTAAAGTAGGCAACTTAGAAATAGTAAATATATTTATCGATATATAAAACAACTAAGATATTATAAGTGATAGCTTCTCCCATCCAAATAAGTAACTTCACTATCCTAAAAAAGTCATGCTGTCTGTCTTGGCTCTGTAAGGAGGAAGTAGCTCCCTAAAGGGCTTAGTCAGACTCACCTCAGCTTGTGGAAGAAATGGAGTCTTCCCACAAGGTCAGGGAGAAGTGAAGGAAAGGGAATGTTAATGGAAGAACGTTGCCAATCAGACCCCTCCTTAATGTTTTCTAGTTTTCCATGTACGTTTGTTCTGTGTATTCCTCAAATTCCTCTAGTGGGAGGCATGGGGGGGTCCTATTTTTTACTCCAATAAAAGCTGGCCCTCAATGTTTACCAGTGACTGTTGGTTCTTGGTGCTGGCAAACATTATTTGCTTAACTCAAACCAGCCTAAGGGGCTTTGTGTATTCTATCTGTGAATATCATCTTAAATTCTAAGTCCCTTAAGGAAGGAAGTTTACTTTCCCAGCCTTATCAATAACAGGCAAGGCAAATATAGCAAATATTTCTTTCTTGCATGAAATAGTGTCGGCTACACTGTTCTCTACTCCAGATGGCGATGGTTATGTTCTCTGATTCTTCAGGGCTACACGGATGAACCTGTTTCTAAGATCCTATGCCAAGTAGAAGATGGGACAATTGTACAGCTAGATCGCTGGAACCTCCATGTGGAAAGAAACCCAGATTTGCCTCCAGAAGAACTTGAAGATGGTGTATGTAAGGTTAGCGAGTTTTTCTTCTGCAGAAAGCAATCTGGAATGTTCCCCTGAGCCACAGGAAAAGTATTTTTGACTGAAGAAGCATATGCTGAATCCTTCCTATGAGATAATGGGATAGTGTCTGAGTTTATGGCTACTAGGACTAATTGTAAAATGATACCACCTAATAATTCTGCCCCACAGACCTCTAAAGACCTGGATATTACACCTCCTTCCAGAATTCAGGGAACTGTCCTCTGTCTTCACTGTCCACACTAGAAAGTCATGTGTTCATGTTTTAATCTTTCAAGCTACAAACAACTTATGAGAAGATGAAAAATATAGCTCCAGGTATTTGACCTTTCACTAGAAAGATAATCTCTTGAAATTTCTGGCCTGATATGAAGTGTTAACTAAGCCAATTTTATCACTTGGTTAGAACTCAAAGATGCCTAAAAGAGTGTAATGATTTTGTGTTTTCTTTTAGTGATTGAGCTTTTATTTCAACCCCAAACAACCAAGGGATATAGTTGTAAATATGCTACTGTGACACTTCAATGGATCATTTGGTTCTGAGCTATGGCCTCAATTTCAAATAAATTTGGCAGGTTGTTGAGTAGCCACTTTCTCCAAATGACCTTCCAGTTTTCTTCTATGATAGAATTTTAAAACTTAGCAAGCTTAATAAGCATCCTGGAGTGCTCGTTAAAGTCCGATTATGAGGCCCAATCCTCAGAGATTCTGACTAAGTAAATGCAAGGTTAAGGCCCAGGTACCTTTACTTTCAACAATATCTCTGCTATGATGAATCATGCCATGTATTGAGGCTAAGATGTCATATGTATTTCAGACTCAAAATGGATTGAACATTGTATCATTTTAATCAAAACAATTCCCACTTTTTTATTAGCACCATGATCCTGATCAATTATGATAGATACTTAAGTTTAGTATTTGACTAAAATAGGTTAAAGCAAGTTTTGCTTTGCCTTTATGATTTTTTTTTTAACCTATGAGTCCAAAATTATAAGGTCTCCAGTAGGTATCATAAATGCGCAGTTGAAATTGAGTTCACAGTGTCACAATGCTGTTTAAACAACAAGTATCATTTTGGGATGTGATGCTTTTTTCTAATGTATTTGACTTATGGAAATTGTAGAGAAAACAGCCAAAGTAGAATGAAAGATACCATATGGATATCTTAAAGTCCTTTTCTTGCTAAGCTCGGGTGGTTAGTCCTGTGATACAAGTCCATATTTAATTCTCTTCCCAACAGCTTAAGAAATGGAAAGACTTCTTATTGCATCCAGGGAACATCAATCCCGATAATTGAAGGGCTTTGTAAGTGGGTTTTTGAGAAGATGTGTAGGAAATTGGGGCAAATTCTCTAAAAAATATGAATAACTTAAAAACAGACTATATTGGAAGATGATTTAGGAGATGGTGACCAGATGTTTTCCTTAGCTATCAGTGGAGTCTAAGACATGGGTTAGAATTGCAGCCAAAAGAACATAAATGGTAGAGGAGATGAACAGATCTGCGTTTTTGGCAGGATCACCAACCCATGCTGTCATTTCTAAGAACTAGTATTTTGTTTAAGTACGGGAACTGGACATTCTCAAATATGAAGCCAGCAGAGTGAGACACGATTTTGGCATTGCTCTGTGTTTTTAGTTTCTTTCCCTTTTCTCCAGTGAGTTGAGAGCATTTCTAAGGTCTGCTTTGGCCTCTAAATCATTATTGGGTGTGACTTGGGGGCTTTCGCCTGGGGTCTTTTCTTACTTCTTCTAGAGGCCAGGGCAGTCTTCTTTCTGCTTTCCATTTCTCATGCTTTCTTTCTCTCATTTCACTTTTTTCTTAATGGGACAAAGGTTGCCTTCTAGTGAAAAAGAAAATCTGCTGGTCAAAGGGCATGTGAAACACTGTCATATTGAAATCTTAAGGGTTAAAACACTTTTTCTCCTAGAAGACAGGTGCCATTCAACTTGGGGCATATACCTGATAATTACCTGGAAATGTTCCCTTTCTTTATTGACTTTAATATTTATCTTTCATGCTGAATTACAGAGGAAAAAGGGGGAGTAACACTCTGTCCCTTCTAGCATTTTCCATGTGCTCTTCTAATTGTTCTAACATTGAACTGAAACTTTAAAATCACTTTAGTTTTGCAATTTTAATGTAGGATTTTAGGCTGCCTAGTTCTTTCCTTTACTCAACTTGCAGCGGCAATAGCCAGAGACTCAAAGGACTCTGAAATGGAAAGTCAAGCCTTACGTGTGCATCTTTGTGGCTGTGTTTGCAGATCTCATGGTTAATCTGTATAAAAGATACAAGGTTTGATAATTTAAATGGGAGTTTGATAACACTTATAGGT
This sequence comes from Perodicticus potto, assembly GCA_963574655.1. Classification (NCBI taxonomy): domain Eukaryota; kingdom Metazoa; phylum Chordata; class Mammalia; order Primates; family Lorisidae; genus Perodicticus; species Perodicticus potto. The sequence goes on from CAUYRH010101003.1 coordinate 81,609, forward strand.
ATATTTTGTGGGATTTTCCCCTCTAGGTCAACAATAGTTTGTTAAATGGTTCACTGCCCTATTATTATATAACTTTTATAAAAATATATTTTTTATGTTTTTGTTGAAAATAGAGGTGAGTAAAGCAATTAAATATTCATGTTAGGTTGTAATTAATATCTATAGATTAAATATAAATTCTCAAAAAAATGTAACCACTGATTAAGTAGGTTAGACATGATCTTTACAATTGAATTTACTTTCTGAAAGTGCTTAGTGAATCTTCTTAGTACCTATTGCAAATATGCATCCCTCAGCTTACCACAGTTCTATTATTACAGCAAGAATGGTCCTTATTTAATCATTTGTACTTGTCAGTCTTGTTTCCTATGCTATTTATCATTCTTGAAGTAGTTACTTGATTTGAACTTTCACTAATGAATTAATTCAAGAATCCCCTGTTTCTGCATGAACAACTTCTACTCTGAATTGTGATTGATTTGCCTTTGGGGACCACCCAAGAGATGGGTGTCTAGCTTTAGGTTTTATCTTTCTCTTTCTGCCTCACTACATACAATTCTACTCTATTTTTGTTTTTCATTGCAGCTCCCTCTGAATGTTTTCAATAATTACTTCAGCCTTGGATTTGATGCTCATGTCACGCTGGAGTTCCATGAATCCAGAGGTGAGGACAACGTCCCATTTCCATCTTCCAGGGAGGAAGTTTCTAGCAGGTGTTTTGCATGTTCCCTTTTGTTTGCATATCACTTAAATGTTTACAGTGTGCTTCAGTGTTGTTTCATTTTAACCTTTGTAATGACTCTGGGCACTAGACAAGATAGAAACTTATTGCAAATGGGACCCTGAGTCCTAATTGTTTAGTGTCTCAAAAATAGTAAAGGACAGGACCAGATGTGTGTCTCAGAACTCAGGACTGTTAATTTGTAAGTTTACCTAGAAATTTTCAAGTGAATGAACTTCTAAGAAGTGATATAGGGAGACGTTGTTACTAACATCATTAGGATATTCATAGTTTCAGAAAACACTGTACAATTATCAAGTTTAACACTACATAATCAAAGTCATAGAGATATGGTAGCCAAAACAAAAAGTCCTTCTTGTGTACATAAAAGAAACAACAGGCATGTTAGAATAAGAGAGGGGCAACAGGTAGTTTAGGTCTAAAGGAAAGAGTGTGTGGTGATTAGATTAAGTAGACAGGCTCTGGGGATCCCCAAAGATGCAAGTGAGATTGAGTGGCAACTTCAAGTACTAACAGAGATAGAGTCAAGACTTGGGTAACAAAATAATTTTTGAAAGAAAAATAAGACAAAATAATGGCATGCTGTTGTGTGTATCATCACCATTCTCTTTTGTCATTTCGAACTGAGAAAGTTGAGGATTTTGACTTAATGCTTTGTAGCCTAATCAATCTTTCTCTTTCTATCTCTTGACTGTTCTCTTAAACTGTCCTCTTATTAATAGAACTATACTGTATACCTGTGTGTGTATCTATAGCTACATTTGTACCTAGTTCTGTGTGAACATATTTATATGTAACCAAAATAATACTATGAGGTATTAAATAATACTATGATTAAACTCTTGAGGTGATGAGATAAGTAAGAAATAAGAAAGAATAAGAAATAAGAAAGTACTTTGCTTCTTTTCCTCCCAGTTCTGCAAGAGTGTAAGTGACTTTAAAAGCACATAATTTGAAATACAGATTACTAAAAGCTAAAATTCCAATTTTTAGGTTTCAGTAATAATGCAGAGAAATTTCTGATAATGTTCTTATGCACTAGACATCAAGAGTGAATTTATAGGATTAATACTGTTAGAAGACAAAATAAAAGTAAAGGACCATACAGTTCCTTACTGAATTTAGCAATTTTGACTGACTTTTGGCTTCCTGGTTTTAGGAGGCTTTGAGGGGATAGGCTCTGGAGAGGTTAAATTCTTTGCCAGACAAGAAGGATACTGTTTGAAGAGAGAGCATAGTTTGGTCTTGCTCTCTGACACCCAGAAAATCAGAGTGAGAAGGGATGGTTGATAACAGATGTTTACATAACCCATATCAGAAACACCACTGCCCTCCTACTCCCTCCCATAGGCAGTTCTTGGAGATTAGATATTCAGAGGGACATCTGTTAGGGCCAACATTTACAGATGGTTACCCTTCCTATATTTAAGGAGAGTTAATTTTGGAAGTAAATGGGGGATTTTACTGTTCATGTCTTTTATATTCTTTAGGAGAATCTGGATCCAAGGCTTCTTAATAGGACCCCTGAGTTTCTCAATAATACTATAGCAATATTGTCACTAACGCATGAATTTTCCCAAATAGGCATGAAAAGAGGTCTAAATGTATAAGTGACCAGCATGAACTCATTCAAATGATTCTAATGTTTAGTCTAATCTGAAACTTGTTCTAATTTAACACTTTCTTGTTTTATGATGGAATTTCTATGCGTTAGAGGGAAAAGGGAGCAGGGAACAACACCTAGGTGGAAAGACCAGGCTTAGAAGAGAAATCCGTGGGGGAAATTGACTTTTTTTCCCCTTAATTTCAGCTGTGCGATTATTTAATTTTAGAGTAGAATATGAACGTTTTTGTGTGTATGAACATGGGCATTTTTTATATATGTAAAAACAGAATGATTGGTTAAAAGAGGCCAAGCATTAACCTTTGAATAGTTTATATCTGAGCTTAGTATAGGTATTTTAATGCAGTTTGAAATGGAATCACAAACATTTCCCTTGCACCTTGCACATAAACCAGAGCCTTTGAGGAAAACCAGCCTCTGAAGAGCCAATAAGGAGAGAATTTTTATTGATTGGAAATAACTGATATAGTATTCATAGAGTGAAACAGAGATGTTAAAAGATAAATGCTCATTAAGATACTAAAATTAGATTTGGTTGATACACTCAGACTAGAGGTGTGAACTTTTCCACACTATCTATTAATCTGTTATTTTTATGTTAAATAAAAATAATTATATATGAAAAGTATAATTAGCTAAGCTAGCGTATGTGTGTGTACATATATATATGTATATGTGTGTGTATATGTGTATGGGTGCAAAAAAAGTATGCACATTTTAAGAAAGAAAAAACTGTATTAAAATTAAATATTCAAGTCATGCAATTACAAGAGATACAAGATACAATATACAATATACAAGATAACAAATGCGGTATCTTTATATATGCAGTATTTTCAGTATTACAATTTAGAGCTTTTTTCTTTTTTAAAATGTGTATACATTTTGAGAGCACACTCTATGTATAAGTGTGCTTATGTGTACCTGTGTGTGTGTTTGTGTGAGTATAAGTGTTTCTGTTCATTTGGATTTTCTCCATATTTTTATCTGGTTGGCCAAGAAATCGTAGCTATGTTGTGAAGAAGAAGTAGCTTAAGCAAGGCCATACTTTAAGGTGGGGCGAGCTTACCTATTTTGTTGGTAGACCGTGCGTAGCTATTCTCAAACCAAGAATAATCATAGTTGAGACTTTAAACTGTTCTCCAACACAGTCACAGTTTGAGGCTTCATGAGAAATTTTTTTTTCATTTGCCACAAAATACCTGGAGGGTGACTGAAAGCCTCAGAACTACTGTTAAAAAAATGAGTTTAGGTATTAGTCACGAAATATAGTGCTATGCGTTGGGAATTCTGCCAATATGTCTGCATAAAATGGGTAATTAATACAGATCTCATTAAGGCAGAAGGCAGAATTTTTAAAAATTTAACTGCGTAATGAATTTTTGGCATAGACATGAAAAAAGTCTATCAAATTGTCAGTTTTTAGCATAGTTACCTATACTGTATTTCTTTTAGAAACAAGGACTAAATTAAAGCGACATTTATTTTGGAACAGCTAATTAATGTTATTACTGAGCAAATGCTTTTAGAATTACTGGTGGAAAATTGAGCAGGAGTAAGGATGGCCTTAACTTTGTGATTAACTTTGTATATAAGGAAGGCAAACATTTAATGATTTGGGTTGCTATATTTGATTAAGAAGAATGTATACTTCACTTGGTTGGCAAACAGATGCTTTCTTAGTCTTCTCAAAGTGGCTAAACCATTCATACTGTTTAGATATCAGAAAATACAATTGTTTGGAACAGAATTTGGGGATGTAACAGGATTGGTCATTTAACTGTCCGCTGGAGTCTTGCCCAGGACTTTCATCATTGCTGTATTACTATTATGAGGACTTGAAGTGCATTGAAAATATTCCAATCTGTTACTGTGTAGCCCGTTTACAATGATTATGGTTATCAGTGACAAAGCTGGGTCTCACTTTGCCTGCTACATGAAGGAGATTGTCACTTTTTGGACATGAAAGTTATTAAATGCATCAAACTTATAGTCTTTAGATTGGATGATAAAATTTTACTGTCTCATTGAAATTACTTTTTCAGAGACATTGAACCTTATCCTGTGAGGTCAAGGAAATGCAATTATGACTCTAGGGGAAGCAGTATTTAAATTTGATTTAGGATTTGCTATTTTCACTGAATATACAGAGACATGCAGATCAGCACGTTTCAAAGAATTATGAATGCGCCACGATTTGTATCATAGTTAATTTGACAGATTTCTTTTAAAAAGGTGTTATTTGCAATGGCTGGCTACATTTCACTGCAGCCAGCACCTCAAGGGATGCAAAGCTGGGCTCTTTGCCCTCAAGAACCACTCAATGTCTGAGGTTCTCTGAAACCTCTTCCATTTGGAATCTATCAATTAGATTTGAGATCTAATTATCCCTGGAACACTTTTCTGATCATTCTCTCTGTGCCTGCTTCATCTTATACAAACTTTCATAGCATATATAAAATTTCATTTTACTTTTCACTTTCAGACCTGTCTCCTCTACTCTGAAGTCCATGAGGGCCAAAGATCACATCTTATTTGCTTTATTTCCTGAACCCAGCCTAGTGGCTGTCTCAATAACTATTTGTTGCAATAATGCAATGTTTAATTGGAGAATAGGTCCCACAGATAAGAGATAAGTAACAGTGAAAGGTGGTACATAGTAGGGGCAAGTTTAGCTCTGTAGGCAGCAAATAATAAAGGCACTCAGTGGGACTGGCGGCAACAGAAAAAAACCGGGAGAACTGTCCAGAAAGCACAGGAAGTGATACAGAGGAGTGTGAGGTAGACAAGAAGTAAAGCAGGTGAGAGCATTTCAGGCAGAAAAGAAAGAAGAGAGGGATCTGTAAGTAAGGTTGTCATGAAGATAAGTTAGACATGTAATTGATTCACAATGAAACATTATGCTGGGCTAGAAAAACAATGATAATGTTTTTACAAATACTTATCCTCAATGTGAGATGATATTGGAAAGAAGAAAATATTTTTTAATGTATGCAGTTTGAATTGAAGGCGGGATGTTCCTGTAGACATAGATTTTGGAGTCATTTGTTTGTACATGATAACTAAAGAGTCCAGATCGGGTAAGTGTACCACAGAGAGAATATGGAAGATGTGTGAGCTATATGCAGTTCAAATTGCATATTGATTTTTATAAACATGTGTTAAAATTATGTTTATGAATATCTCCCTAGTAGGCCTTGCGCAAACTGGATGAATTTCAGCCAAGAAGTGAAAATTGAGCAAAGAAAGAGTATGATAAAGATACCTAATTTATTTGTGTGTGTGCATATTTTTAATAATTGCAAGTAGAAAAGCTCATTAGTCTGAATTATACATTAGGAAGCCTTGTTTTTCAATATACACAGATGGTAAAGTGTACACATAGGAAATATAAGTAATAATTCAATTCTGAAAACCTTGAAATGTATTTTCCCACGTGGAATGGGTAGCTGAGTCCACTGTCATTTTGTTTTTTTTCTTTTAGCCTTCATGGCCTTTTAATCACTATATGAAGACATTTATATTCTATATTTAGTAATTCTCACTTGTACCCTTGTAAGATGCACCGTGTGATCCCACCAATCACCTTCCCTCCACCCATCCTCCCCCTTCCCCTGCCCTCCCTTGCCCCCCTCCCCATTTCTTGTGCTATAACTGGGTTTTAGCCTTCATATGAAAGCTATAGATTAGCTTCATAGTAGGGCTGAGTACATTAGATACTTTTTCCAGTTAATAAATGGGTGAGTAAACAATTTATAACAAAGGAAGACATTGTTATGCAATACTTTGTCACCACACTGTTTTACTAAAAGGGAATATGACAATGTTCTCTAATCTTGGGCATAAGAACTTATATGCTCTGTAAGTGGAAAAGTGCTGAAAGTATTTGATGATGAAAAAATTTTAAAAATTTCTTTTGATTTTATTTTAATTGTTGCTTATATATCTAAAAATTTAATATGTTTATAACTTTCAAATAAAGATATTTTTACTCTTTTGGAAAAAATTATGAGCCATTAAAAGTTTTTAAAGTATTACATTCTGACAATACAATCAAGAACTAAAAGAAATGATAAGGTAAGACACATTAGAGGTGTATTTTAAATCTGGACTCATAATTTACAAGATATATATGTTATAGGATCAATTATGATAGCTGTTTCCCATTTTGGTTATACATACCATTAAACCTGGGAAATATGGAATAGAAATTCAGAATTTATCTTTAAATATTTATCAAAAGATCTAATAAAAATTTTCATTATCCTTTTGTTATTACATATATACATTATTCAAAATATGATTTATGAAATGAAAAAAAATTGCTGGGCCAGATGGTCAATGGCAATGCTTCTTGATATATCAATAATTAACACATGAATGTTTAATACATTCATTCAATAAAATAAAATACATAAAACAAAATGAAATAAAATAATAAAAATATTTAAATAGAGTTCTCACACTAGGCTACCTTTATTAGTAAAGTAAAAGTAAATGCTTCTTTTTCTATATTTCATAGATTGACTCAGTATTCCAGTATGTGTATGATTTCATAAGCCTTTTGAAATAGTCCCAATTTAAATCCTTCCAAAGCATCCCCAGGTATAAATATTTTATTAGTTGAACAGTCTATTTTAATTGCTGAAAAATATAATCTAAAGATAGTTTTAATTTTACCTTTTCTGGTTCCTTTTATATTCCATTTCCTAGGACTATAAATAATTTGTGGTAGACAAGATAATTAGATAATCAGAATTTCATAAATGAGGTGCCATGTGAGACATGTTATTTTATTTACTTTTTTCTTAATTTTTTATTAAATCATAAATGCATTAATATATACAAAAATATATTAAATCATAAATGCATTAATATATACATTGGTGCATTTATGGGGTACAATGTGCTGATTTTCTTTACAATTTGAATGCTTACATCAAACTGTTCAGCATAGCCTTCACTTCACTTACTTAATTATTATGTTAAGACATTTGTACTCTACTCTTAATAGATTTGACATGTACCCTTACAATATGCACCATAGGTGAGCTCCCACTGATCACCCTCCATCCATTCAACCCTCCCTCCCTTTCCCTCTCCCCTTTTTCCTCCTTCAACCTGGACTGTAGTTAAGTTTAATTTTTCATATGAAAGTGTGGGTGATTATATATTGGTTTCATAATAGTACTGTAAATAAATTTGCATCAGAATGTTTATTGCATCCCAATTCATAATTTCTAAGCCATGAAGCAGTCCAAATGCCCATCAACAAATGAATAGATTCACAAATTGTGGTCTAACTATACCATGAAATATTTTGCAACCTTAAAAAAGATGGAGACTTTACCTCTCTTATGTTTACCTGAATGGAGCTGGAACATATTATTCTTAGTAAATTATCTTAAGAATGAAAGAAAAAGTATCCAGTATACTCACTACTATTATGAGACATGATTTTTAAATGCTATTTGGAGCATTAACTCTCCTGTCTAATAAATGTATATAGCCTGAAACATTATTCAAGTGTTTTCTATAATACATAGAAAACTAGTAAAATCATAGTGAATATAACTAACACAGGAGAATTTAAGATAAATTGGCCTGGGTAAGTGACATGTAGGGTGAAGCAGGCAGGTGGGATCTTTGCTATTTTTCACAAGTATACAAGAGTAAATAGTTGAGAAAACATTAAATGAAGAATCTCTGTTCACTTATGAAAATATTTCTGTTCTGTATCTTGCATACACAGAGTGGAAGAAAAGATATAAACTATAGAGTTACAAACTTCATACTCACTTTGCAACTTTCCAACTATTAATTTTCTTTTTAATCTATATTATTGAATAGAACCAAAAGGGGAAATGTGTATATTAGGATGGTACAGAAAAGTAGCAAAAATGTATAGCCAAGAATTTAGATGATATAGATACAAAGTAATTTCTTTTAAAAGAGAGCAAAACAAAGAAGAAATCTCTTTAGAAATATTTTCATACGTTGACAAAATGTAAGATGTTAAATAAAATACAGATGAACTTTATTATTTATTTGCGTGTTAATTAGAATGGAGATATAATTTGGAAAAAGATAAAGGTCAGGGCAATATGTTGACCATTCAACAGTTTCTAAAGATATAATTTTAGTAACAAATGAATTTATGCTTTTTTCTGTTATTTTCAATGTGCATATGCATTTCTTATTTTTTATTTATTAGCTAATTAATCTCATTTAAACACAATTTGAACACAGAAGCTGCTTTCCTTCCCTGGTTCCCTTCTCTTTCATTGTTCTTTTTATTGTTGTTCAGATCAAATTTGGGCCAACAGAGAGTCCTCTATGAGCTATTTTAACTATTTATTGCTTTAAACCTTAATGATTTCCATGTATAAATAGCTACTCTTTTTAATGGCCAAATTGTGGCACAGTTAAGTAGGAAACACTGAACAAATATTAACGTTAATATAGGATTTTATTATTCCATCAACTACATATGAATTATACTTTACCCTCCTCCCTTACACAAACTTTTTTTTTTGAGTTCTTATTTTTTCATACTAGCAATTTAATACCACAGTATGAAACTGCTTTCTCAAAGAAAAAAAAAATTATGCTGACATATTCTAATCTATCTTTGTGTTTTTCACTTCAATAAGAGTTGATTTTTAATGTAATCTTTGTTAGTGTCACTATAGAAAATGAATGTTCAGTTATTTTTGTCCTTTCTCTGTTTTGTGCACAGATCTTTCTGTGAATATATCTTTCTACTGAGAATCACAAAAAGTTCGACTCACACAATGCTCTTATAAAAATTAAATCAGACAAATAAAAAGTTATTTTTCAAAGACATCTGTGTAAAAAAGAGGACGATGAACTAGAGTTTCTATTAACAAAAAGAATGACTTTTCCATCTACTCATTTGCATGATGTTTTCTTACCTGCTACGTAAATTTCCAGTCATTCATGACTCACAGTGAAAAGTCTGCCTTACATTTTCTTAAATTTCAGATTTAAAGAAACTCTCTTCTATCATAGTAGCAATGTTTAAGTTTATGACTAATATTTTACAAGGGAATAAATATTGCTGTGATATATTTTGTAGGCTAAGCTCTATGTTTTATATCACAAAGTCTAAAGTTAAAACACTTTGCCCTATATGTACAATCCTTCCACTATTTTTTTTTTTCACTGTGGTGTTTGGCACTAGGGATTCAACTCCTTTCTTCCTATCATTCATTCAACTTGGCTTTCCACATTTGCACAGAATTTTTGTTTTGTGTATACTTACAACTGTGTCCATTATTGTGAGGATATATGTTTACTCTTCTCACAGAAACCAAGGTCTCCTCCTCCTCCAGTCTAAAATGCTAAATCTTCCTCCACTTCAGCAAGTCTTCGTGGTTTATTCATGATGGTAATGTTTTTAAACCATAGGGAAATCTCAACTTATGCTCTACAAATTCTAAACCTCTTCCATTATCCTTCTCCAAGAGTGCTTTCCACAACAATTCCTTACATTCATGGAAAGTCCCACATCACCTAGACTGCACACATGCACCTGTGTGGAGCCCTGATATCCTGTCTCCGGAAACGACTATTAGGAAGCTGGTGTCATGATTCTGCCACGTTCACAGAGTTGGCACAGCTCGCTCTAATGTTGATGCTGATAGTTAATGCCTCGTCTCTACATGCTACTCATTTTATCTCTGGAGATTGTTCTGCATGTTTAAGGGAGCATTTAATATCATCAACAGTTGGTTTAAATTAATTTCTTATACTTGAATCATGGTATGCTAGATGCTAGGAAATGAACTTAAATATATCTACTCTCTGCCTTCTTGCCATTTACATATAAAACCATGATAAAATAAGATGCCACATTTAAATGGCCAACTATTAAAAGTATAGAGTCTGTCATGTACATTGTTCTTCAAAAATAGTGAATTCAATGCCTTCCTCTATGAAGTTTTGCTAAATAATGGATACTGAACTATGGTGAATAGTTAGAAACGTCCAGGAAGTTCCATTTTAGGTGCTCAAGGCAGTGAACGACCTTGGCAGCTGTCAATTAGCACCTGGCAGACTGAACTATTCTCAACAGATATAAACAGTTTTTCATTATTTAAACAGTAAACAGATAAAGGTACTAAAGCTGCAGAATAAGAAAAAGACAAGTTCATCCATGAGTAGGTGTGATGCAAGACAGAGAGCAGGACATTTAACAGCCACAAAAAATAGCATGATTAATTACTGTGTCTTTATAATAGCAAATATAATTCTGCTGTAATATTTCTATCTTTTTGGTAAAATTACTCATATACGTATTACTGAGATGCCCCTAAAACTGACAGGCCCCAGTCCAAACCCTCTTTAGAACCGCTCAGCACAAGCTGAAATCCTGTAACAATTCTCTCCTGACTCTTTCTTGCATACCCCCAGAAATTCATCTGGTGTCCTCTTCTTTTCCAGAGGAAACTAAGTATCTCTGACTTTGCTTCACTATGGGTAGGTTTCTGATCATCTTTGACTGGCAGGCGTCTTTGAAACATCTTATGACTTTCTTTTTTTCTTTTATTTTTTAATTGTTGGGAATTCTTTGAGGGTACAAAGAACCAGGTTATATTGGTTGCATTTGTTAGGTAAAGTCCCTCTTATCATTGTGTCCTGCCCCAAAAAGTTGTGTCACATACTGTGACCCCCCACACCCCCGCCTACTTCCCCCTCTCTGCTCTTTCCTTCCCCACCCCCTCCCTCCTTCCCTCTCTTTAGTCTTCCTTTCCCCTACCCCCCCGCTGTGTACTAGGTCATCAACTGTCTTCATATGAGAATTGAGTACATAGGATCCTTGCTTTTTCATTCTTGTGATGCTTTAATAAGAATAATGTGCTCCGCCTCCATCCAGGTTAGTACAAAGAATGTAAAGTGTCCATTTTTTTTTAGTACCTGAATAGTATTTCAGGGTATACATATACCACAGCTTGTTAATCCATTCCTGAGTTGGTGGGCATTTAGACTGTTTCCACGTTTTGGCCACTGTAAATTAAGCTGTAATAAACAGTCTAGTGCAAGTGTCCTTATGGTAAAAGGATATTTTTCCTTCTGGGTAGATGCCCAGTAAGGGATTGCAGGATCCAATGGGAGGTCTAGCTTGAGTTCTTTGAGGGTTCTCCACATTTCATTCCGAAATGGTTATACTAGTGTGCAGTCCCATCAGCAGTATAAAAGTGTTCCCTTCTCTGGATTTTATTATTTTCTTTTATCAAATTTGGAATTTACAGTTAAATAAGTAATCAATTATTATGTTAAACAGTTTTACTTTGCTTTGTATATAAGTATTAGAAAATTCACATTGCCATGCAGATGATCTGGGTTCTCCCCAAATAACAAGTTATACAAGTTTCCATAATTGAGAGGCCTGTTGATGAAATAAAAAGAAAGAAAAGGGAAGACAAGTGACATTGATTCAATGTCTACCAAATGCCATGAACTTAAGTTGTCTTGTTTTAGGAACTAATTCTCTCGTTTATGATCAAAGTTCTACCAGTTTCAGTAATTTTCCCAGAGGTCACTGTACACATCCATGCTGATACTGGGGGACAATCTCCATTTGGGCTCTACAGGATGCTTGTTTCTCAATTTGCCTCAAGAAGAACAGAAGCTAAATGAACAAAACTAATCCAATATAAGTATTTAAGAATTATAATATTTTCAACAACTACAAAGCTAAGAATTAGAAAGCAATGAGCTTATCCTTATCAGATGGATGATTTTCTCTATAAGAAATAACAAAATTAACATTGTGATCCCTCTAGTACTTCTCCAATCCCTTCTCCTAACTCTCTACTTTCCCCCCAGTTCATTCTCCTGTGGTCTCACTGGACTGAACTTACTAGTATCCTTGTTGTTTCCGGAAATGAAAACAATAAGAAGCTCCTTCTTCAGAGCCTCGGTTCTGTGCCCTTCCCTCCACATTACAGGCCGAGCGCAAACACACGCTCACTCTCCTCAACCTCCATTTCCACCTCTTTATTCCCCTTCCCTGCCTTATTTTTCTTGCATAGTACTTATCAATATGTACCACGTTATATGTTGTTCATTTATTTATTTTGTGTCTCATTCCTTCTAGAATGGAGGTTGTAAAGGTGATTTTGACACCAGGAAACAAACACAATTTGTTTTACTGTTGCTCTTTATGATCATTTTTGTAATTACAATGCCCCAAACAACAACTTCTATGTAATAGTCACTCAATAAATTCTTGTTGAATAAGTAAATGAGAAGAAAATGCAATGAGATGTATTAGATAAACAGTACTTTAGAATTCATTATTTTAAGATTTATGTAATTGTAATGTCAAACACAAATTTTAAGCTTAACCTATAATTCATTATAGATAGAAAAAGCAAATAAGAATCTTCATCTGGAAAGTTCAATAATGCAATTCAAAAAATATTTCCCTCTGATACTCTTGTCTATTTTATATTATGTATGTTCATTCCTTCAGTTACATTTTGCTCAATATTTGTAAATGTTCTATTATATCCCTACAACCTTGATAAGTAAAAATGCCATGATTGCAAAGTCAAATCTTTACTAGTCATGTGATTGAGCCTCTACAATTTTTAGAATACTGAAGTGTATTTTGTGGCTAGTCAGAAAAAGCACTCTGAAACAATTCCAGTTAGCACTGCCTCTGGTCTATTGGAATCACATAATTAATGCTATATTATTAATTGCAAATAGAGATAATGACGATGACATAATGAATATTCCTAATATTCCTGTAATCATATAGCATTAGCGTATGTCCTATAGAAGGTAATACCTAGTCTCATTTTAAAAGCTTAGCTGGAAAGCCACATTTACATATGGCTTTATTACATATGTAACATATGTAACCAAGCTATAACAATATAACAAATTTCATCAAGACCCTTCTCAGATTCCAAATTCTCTTTGACTTTGTCCAAATTACCATTCTTATGCTTCCACTCCCACACATCTCACCGTGATTTGCAACATAAGTAGTAATATTTCTCTTTTGCAATCTCCTTTATTTTTCTTCATTGTCAAGAATGAAACTCAAGCAAGGATTAGTTTCCTTTGAACATGATTAATACCAATGAGGCTAGTTTTACTTTATTTTGCTGTAGACTTTGCTGTACCTTTGCTATAATTTCAGTTCCTTTAGGAGGGATTTTAGACGCAGATAAAGAGGATTGCTGCTGAGATGAAGAAGATAGAAGTCGTGTTTACTTACAGTGTATTTCGAGCACCTGCATGGCTACCTGAGGGGTGGCATTGAGGGATTCATGGTCTACTCTGCAGATGACAGCCACTCCATCGTCACTCCGGTCCACTCGGAAATCCAGTGTACTGCTGACGGTGAATGTCTTGCGATTTGCATCCTCCTCCTTTAAGTATTTTACATCTGAAAATAAGAGTTTAAAAATTGTAACATCTTTAATAATATACGTGTAGTAATATAAATTTCATTTACACAAGACAGGGGAAACACCTTCTCCCTATCTTTATCAATTTTTACAAAGCAAATATTTGTTAGTTTAATCCATTTCAATTGGATCACATAGAATATAACTACTTCAAAACTAAATTGTAAGGGTTAAATGGAAATAAAATAACAGGCTGAGTCCCATAACTGTGGATGTGCATTCATCTGGTTTACCTCTTTGGTCGAAGCACTTTTAGCTCTTTTTACTCAGGCTTACCTAAATTGTAATCAGGTGCTAATCAGACACTTTTATAGACTGTATTTTAAAATTCCATTTTACAAAAGTAGTCTCTTTTTTCTTCTAGGTTGAAGTTTGACTAAAAGATAATCTTAATTACCTGAGCCATTAACATAGTTAAGAGAAGCAAATTCACCACTATCTGGTTATGCCTAAAAGAGAGTACAAGGTATTTGAGCTAAGATTTTAACATGAGCAATGAGAATGTAAATTGTTAAAAATACCTGGGATGAGAAAGTTGTCACCCTTGGTAAAGAAAAGAAGAAGCATAGTCACCTGAATATTTTAAATTCTTAAACATAAATTTGCAGAGAAATTTGCATTGAGATAAATGATCTTCACTTGGCTGAGACTGAATGAGAATACTTTCCTCAAGACAGGAACTCTCTTATCGATATGTAAATTTACTGTGCATGATTCAGACCCATCGTGAAATGATATACCTAGAGATTATTTGTAGTTTGTGCAAAAGTGGTTTAATAATATTTTCACTTAATTTTTATTTTCTGAAGTCTGAAGAAGCTGATGAGAAGAGGACAATTTTAACAGATTAGAAATCAAAATGAAATGTTAAGATTAAGATATTATAAGAACATCTTAAATGTAGATGAGTGAAAAATGAGTTTGGCTTTCTTACACTCTCTCAAATGTTTTTCCATCATTCAGTATCAAATGAACAATATTTTCAAGAAACAATTTCTTTTTCACAAAATCCACAGAATATTTAATTTTACTAAGCATGTATCAAATAATTTATTTTAAAATCCTTAAAACATTTATTGATGACAACAAATGAGAAATAAGTTCACTGTGTCCATTTTTGTGCTTTACAAAAAAATTTTACTTTAAAACTAAAAGGAAATTTGATATATTTGTTGAGTAGATATAGAAGTGATTCACTGAGTTTTACTTATTTCTAGAGAAGTAAAATGATATTTTGTTTGATTTTAAAAACAGAAATAACATATATATTAATAAAAGATAAAGAATTAAAATTACTATGTCTTGATCTTGAAAACATGTTTATATGTTCACATATTACCAAAATGTTCACATATGTAATATGTTCACATATTACCAAAAAATGTTCACATATTACCAAAAAAAAAAAAATCCAACCTAATTAACCTAATTAAGATTTCTACCATAAAAATGTTTTATGTATCTTAGGCAGTTTTGGGGGATAAACAATTTTTTAACTTTTAGAAAATGGAAAGAAGCCTAAAATTTCAACTCTGTCTTTTAAATAAATCACACAGGATGCATGGTTTTATGTAGCACTTTTCATAAACACATGAAATTATGAAATATCTCATTTTTACTGAAGTCATTTACTGAGATTTTGACATTTGAAAATCAGTTACAATTTTATTTTAAAAATATCAGCATAAAGGATGGAATGACCTTTATTCAGCAAAGATGTGTCAGAATAATACAGATATACTTAAGGTTTTGGTAAAATTTTAAAAATTATGACTCTCTTACTTTTCAATTTCTTGCAGATTTAAACAAACACATTATCTAATTTTTATATTTTATTTTTTCTTATAAATTTATGCTTAATGTTTGCTTGGTCCTAGCTGAAAGCAGTTTCAGAATAGGAATATTTAGATCCCTTAACAAAAGACTTTTATATGTATAATTATGCTATAAATATATGAGAAATTATCCTCAAATATTGCCACTAATTGTTCAATTTTAATCACAATTGAATTTTAAGAACCCATATCTGCCTCTGTTAGTTGTTTTCTTTAGAGAAGTTTCATTTAATATAATAATAATTGGACATATAAAATTTGATAGTGATTATATATAATGTAAAATTTTAATGAACATAAAATAAACAAAAGTGTAATTTGTTCCTTTTACTATTTAATTATAGTCTTTTAAAACATATATATGCGTGTACTAAATATTAGATATTGTGTTGGCATAATTGTTAAGTCTTGGATGTCCAAGGATCTGGTTCTTCTAGGAAAAAAGGTAAAGTCATGGCCCACAGGTGCCTTTACCTTAATCCTGATTGTTCACACCTGGGGAAGAGGTAACCCCCACCTCCCACCAATCCACCAGTCAGAAATTAATGTGCCAACTGCAAAAGGTTATAGAAGACTCTTCAGCCCACAGGCCAAAGCTAGCACAGCTTTAAGGCTTATTATCATGTCATTAGCTTAAATCTGCATTGTGGGCTCCACACCGCTGGGCTTTCAAAGAGGCTCAGGAGAGGGCTGCACTGGTAGGTAGACACTGGTTCCAAGGTGATCTCTGAACCATGAGGTGGTCCCAATCCAGGCTGTGTAAACAGAACTCTGGGCCATAACCAAAGCTCCTTTTCCTTGTTGTGACAATGGGGCCTCTTCTCTGGCTATGGTGAAGATATCTTGACTTTGTCAACCTGTATCTTGCTCTTACTCTGTAAGCCTATCTTTGTCTTCCTCAATAAACTTAGTTTCATGCTTGCCTTATTTGGCAGTGTCTGGTTATTCTTAGGTCAAAACATACCAGGAACTAAAGTCACAGATATCTGCTGGGAACCTGACATAATGACCAGCAAAACTGTAGAGCAGACAGTAAATTGAGGAATTTACAGAATGCCTTTCCTGTATACTCCACACAGCCTTCCCTGATGGACACATAAGCAGTTATTTCTTTTTTTTTTTTTGAGACAGAGCCTCAAGCTGCCACCCTGGATAGAGTGCCGTGACATCACAGCTCACAGCAACCTCCAATTCCTGGGCTCAAGCGAGTCTCTTGCCTCAGCCTCCCAAGTAGCTGGGACTACAGGCGCCCGCCACAACGCCCGGCCATTTTTTTTTTTTTTTGGTTGCAGCCATCGTTGTTTGGCAGGCCCGGGCTGGATTCGAACCTGCCAGCTCAGGTGTACGTGGCTGGCGCCTTAGCCCGTTGAGCCACAGGCGCCGAGCCATAAGCACTTATTTCTAAATAATCAGAACAATGTTTACTTTTGGTGGGCAGTGGTGGAGAACTGGCTGAGAGAAGACACATTACTTAGAGTTTTCTGGGGTTGTGGAAATGGTCTACGGCAAATAGAGGTGTAAGTTAATGAGGTTTATCTTTTACAGCTAAGATTACGTGAACTAAAACTATTAACCCTCCTCCCTCATTGACTGAGCAGACCCCGTCTTGGCCAAGGGAATCCCAGGAAAACCTTAAACCAGGAAGAGAAGGGAGGTGAGACAAGCCTCCAGCCTCCATGTGCCCCTCCTTAGAGCTACTCTCTGTAACAATAAGACACCAAGTCACTAACCAGGCCTGAGGACATGCGGGGCCAGGAGGTTAAATCACACCTGCAGGCCTCTATTCACTGAACAGATCCTTAGAGTGTAGGTGCTAACTGGTGGCTTGTCTCTAACAAACTTCCTTAAAACATTCTAAGCCTTTAGACAAAGCTTCACCTCTCTAGCCAATTATAAATAAAAGACTCTTTGAACCCATGTCTAACCTGTAATGCCCTGTTTTGAGATGTTCTACATTGAGGGGCCAAACCAATGTATACCTTACCGTGAATACACGTGTATTTATGATTTTACGTGTAGTTCCTGCCTCCCTGAATGCACAGAGCCAAACCACCACGCAGCCACTTCCAGCACCCTTTTTCAGGCCCTCTTAAGCCACATGTCCCAGGTCACTCCCTGGTGTGACAAACATTGACTCACTGGTCACAGGCATTCAACGTCTTTGAATTATTTTATAGGGTTTTTTTTGTTGTTGTTAACAATTAGTTAATTTCAACGTATGTCAAATTTTCTATTAAAAATAAGAACTGTAAGATTTTATATAATAATTGAGTGGAAGGTCGTAGATACAGGTGTAGATGAAACAAGAACGGCTGAACGTGGTGTCTCCTTGTACTGTTGTGCTTCCTTTGTGTTAGAAAAGTTTTTCAAATATTACTAGGAGAAAATTCCATAATCATGCTCCGCAGCAAAAATTATTTTCCTAAACATTTCTTGGTGAACTCTCAAAGTGAAAGACTTCATATTCCTTTGATTATTATTGATGTTTATGAGACTCAGATGGTAGAATAGCAATCTCCTTTTATTTGGAATTTTAGATCTTTTGTCTCCCATGGTATGAGGTGGGGAAAGCATGTCAAACGTAAGTGTGAATTAGACAGCTGGAGACCACCAATAAATAAAGTTAAAAGGCTTCATTTAGGTTAACCAGACAACAAAGAGTCATCTGGATTTTTAGATACTCACATCTTTTCATAAAATATCACATCTCAGGGATACTGCCATATTTATCTTTCCTATATTTATAATATCAGGCCACCTGCCTCTTGGTCTAGAGTCTGACCACTTTTAGACTAGAGTTTTAGAAAAAGAAAGTCCTCTTCAGCGAAGTTCCTAGAGAAGTTGCCCTGTCTCCACAGTGTTTCTTTTCTTTTTCTTTTTTTTTTTTTTTTTTTGTGACAGTGCCTCTAGCTGTCACCCTGGGTAGAGTGCTATGGCATCACAGCTCATAGCAACCTCCAATTCCTGGGCTCAAGCGAATCTCCTGCCTCCACCTCCCAAGTAGCTGGGACTACAGGTGCCCGCCACAATGCCCGGCCAGTTTTTGGTTGCAGCCGTCATTGTTGTTTGGTGGGCCTGGGCTGGATTCGAACCCGCCAGCTCAGGTGTACGTGGCTGGCGCCTTAACCCGTTGAGCCACAGGCGCCAAGCCTCCACAGTGTTTCTAACATACACCCTGAACTGTACAGCCTGAAGTATTTTGATTTCTTTTCTCTCCTCAGTTTTGAGATTTTTATTGCCATTTAGACCTAAAAAGAAGATCCTTCCATTTTTATAGAGAGAAATCTCCTCCGTGGATCCTGAAATAGACCTCTACATCAGGCATGTACACAGAGCAGGCCAGCTCCCTTTTAATCCATTCCAAGGCCAATGGACTCCACACAGGGAACAGGGCAGGACTCAGACAGCCTCTTGACGCTGAAAGTGCTGTACTTTCTCATCATTTGGACAAATCTCTTGGAAATTACATAGGATATGATGTAACGTCTTTTATTTGGGCCTTGAATTCTCTGGATATGAGCAAAAGCAGCAGGGCCTCAGTGTGCTCCAGATATTAACGTATATATTAAACTTGAATTTTATTACTGTTTCAGTGTCAGGGTTTGTAACGTTGATTTTTGATACCCAGGATGGAAATTTCAGCTGGAGAAATTGGGAAATTCATACTGAATTCACATAGCTGTCCTTAGCATTCCTTTGATGCCATTGCCAGGGGGCTGAACACATGCCCACTTATCATAGGGCACAGAAAATGTGAGCATTACACAAGATTTGGCTTTATTGTCAAAAACTAGGAGTGAACTTTTTGGAGAATTACACATGTGTAATTACTGCCTAACAGTTCTATAGATACAATTTTTTAGAACTAAACACATAATTTTTAGAAGATAAGCAACTCTCACATCACTTTTTGTTAATTGACATAAAGTGAGTATGTGGCTAATTCATTCAGGAATTTAGATACATATTTTAAAACCAATGTGTCTAGGAGAAAATGTGAATACTTCTGTTGTTCTTTCTTTTTTCTTTTTAACTTTTATTATTAGATCATAATTATGTGCATTGGGGCAATCATGGGGCACAATGTGCTGACTTCATATACAATCTGAAATATTTTCATTGAACTATTTAACATAGTCTTCATGGCCTTTTAATCACTATATGAAGACATTTAGTGATTGTTAAAAAGTATTTTTTTAAAAAAAGTTCTTTAAAGTTCAAGCAAAGGTTTTCATTTTATGTTTGCTTTAAACTTTCTCCAGACCAAACTATGTAAGGT